>RJWM01003765.1:0-109068 GCA_004363535.1 Dasyprocta punctata
TCAGCTCCAGCCTTGGTATAGGAAGCAGAAGAGCCCGCAAGGATTACAGATCCATTCTAGAGTGGAAGAGATCCTCTCCCTGAGCAAGTCTGCAGGCAACTTCAACCTGGACTTTGAAAATTGAGAAATTGAAGCAATTTCTATCTTTTTGGTCCCTTTCTGAAGTATATCCTCCAAGTGTCCTGATGGGCTGGTACACTTGCTAAAAGGAAACCATGGACTTGGGTTCAGGTTGTCAACAGAATCACAAAGGACATTTTATATCCTGCTTCCTAGGAAGTCCCCTATTGAGGGACTTTGTCCTTGCAGGGACAGTTTGGCTTCTGCTTGTGAGGAAGAGGCCATGACTTGAGCCTGAAAGAATCTAGTAAATCTGCGAATGGCTGCTTTTCTAGAAGGGACAGTGAAAAGGGAACCTGGAAGAGAAAGGCTGTATCACTCCTCTTCTCTCCAGGCAAAGAACATTCACCCAAGGTATAGACAGTCCTTTTACCCAGAAATCTTGTTTCAGCCCTCCCCACCACCTACTGTTTATATTCAAGCAGGTTCCTCATTGTTTTCATATGTTGCTGTTATTGCTCTGGGTGAGTACTAGGTTTTGAGAGTTGCATATGGAAATCCAATTGTGTCAAGCTCATTATAGCCTTATTTAATCTGACTGCACTACTTAGAGACAGACCTTTCTCATATCTAGGGTCTGTCTTCATTACTTTCTAGAGATGAAAGATTCTCATGTGCTCCTTTGTGGCACTCCTTTTAATCTTATCTTACCCTGAGCTCTATTAAAGCAACAGATTGTCACATCAAATGCACTATATCATTTAATCATTCCCCACACAGGATAAAGAGGGTTGTGATATATTTATAGAGCTATACCTAGCATATGAACTTTGGTAGAGTTCTTTGCCTTGACTTTGAGATCCTTAGGGCTGGGGCCTGTGCTTAATTCATAATTCTATTTCTAGCACACACACACACACACACAGGGCTCTTCACTAGGCAAACGTTCAAGAAAAGTTTGTGATGGCCAAGGAAGGAAGATGATCATACATAGTTGGAAGTCTATATTTATAAAGCCATTGCTATTGGCTCAATCCTTGTGTAGACTACTCAGCTTCACTCTCTTCCCTGGCCATAAGAACTATGTGAAAGGAAGCTTAGGGGTCTTCTAAGCCACTTCAAAAACACACATGCACACATACTCACACATGGGCACACACAAAATGTGTGAGGGAAAGTGACTTATGCAGGGCAAGGAAGTGGACTAACAAGACTTCACAGGTCTTTCAACTTTCAAGCCAAATGCTGCTTCTTAGTATATTTCTCGTCTTGAATTTTAACTCCTGTCTTGCCAGTTTCTAAACTTGAAAAGCAAAGTCCAGGAGGTTGCATTTTCAACAGGGGTGGAGATTGCAGGATTGAGGTGAGATCTAGAAGGAGACTACTGCCAACTGGTAGTGTTCCAGGCACTGTTTGTGATCAAGATCATGATGCTGTCAATTCCTGAGAAGTCTTTCACAATTGAGCACTTTCTAGCTAGTTGGTTGGCAGGTACCCTTAGGCCATAAATATTTATATCTCTTGTTCTCAAAGAGGCAGAAGGAAAAAGAAGGAGAAATGGAAAAGCTAAAAGAGAACACAGGCAATTATACTCTTAGGCATTTATCCAAGACAGATTAAAACTTATGTTCACATAAAAACCTGTACACGAATGTTTCTAACAGCTTTATTTGTAACAACTAAAAACTAATTATCCCAGGTGTTTGTCAATAGGTGAACAGTTAAACTGGTACATCCACACCATGGAATACTACTTAGCAGTGAAATGGAATGGATTGTTGATATAACTTTGATGACTCTAAAAGAATTATATAGAATGAAAAAAGTCAATTTCCAAAGGTTACCTGTTGTATGAGTCCATTTATATAGTATTTTTGAAATGAAAACATCAATAGGAAACAGATAAATGGTTGCCAGGGGTTAAGGACAAGGTGGGAGTATGGCTCTAAAAGGGTGACACAGGGATCTTTGTGAAGCTGGAACTCTTCATTGTCACAGCCATCAAACTAGTGTTCTGTAGGAACCCAATAGGTGATAACATTGTAAAACACACAAGTACAAATAAAACTGGGGTAATCTGACTAAGACTGGTAGATTGTTTTAGCGTTCATAGCCTGGCTGCAATCTTGTACTGTACTTCTATAAAATGTTACCATTGGGAAAAACCTGGAAAACTATACAAAGGGCTTCCCTGTACAATTTCTTACAATTACATATGAATCTATATTTACTTCAATAAAATATTCCATTAAAAACAAATAGTAAGGTCATGCATGACATTCTCTCTTTTTGGGCACTGTAAACCTCCCCACTTGATTTCTAGTTCTTTTGTTTCAGAAAATACAGTTTCTGAAGCAAAACAGTCACCATGGATAGAGATTACTATGTAAATTTTTTTTTGGACCTTTACACCCAAGGGATGTGGGCTGGAACTCATCTTTGTGGCCACTGTAGCCCCCAGGAAAGTGATCTGGGCTGAGGACGATCCCTAGCTTCACTGGGTCTCTCCCCGCCCCATCTCCTCATTCCCTGAAGTCCCCTGGACTTGTCTGCCTTGGCTCACTGTGACAGAGCTGGTGCTGGAAGCCGGCAGTATTGTTTTTTTTTTTCCTCTCAGAGGAAGCCCAAGGTGAAAGAGACAGAGCTGAGCAACCTTGAGGAGAAACAGTGTCCAGGCTGGGTGAAAACACTGTAAATGTTTACTCTGATTTCAAAGAGAGAAGACGATGAGGGGCAGGAAGGAGACTCATCGTGAGCAACTAGAGAGGGGAAGCCAGAATTACTTCTGGATTTTAGTCACACACAAAATGAGCTTATACACAGCCCCAGGGGAAATGGCAACTGCTACATTCTTTGCATACACGACACTATAAGAAACAGGTAGGGATGTGGGCATGTAGGGAGAGGAGGCTGCAGGAGCTACCTAGAGCACAGCTGAGGGGAGTGGGTTCTTGTGAGCCCCACTTGCTCTGCCAAAAACCTGCATTAGCACTGCTCTGCACTGGCGTCAGGGGGTAATATGTATAATATAGGATTCCTAGTCCTTCAGGGCCTCAGGCTCCTGGATTTGGACGAGTTTCTCTCTTCCCCTTTATTTAGAATTGCATGATGAATTTAGACTATTGTCTAAAACTGTCAGCAGACTTAGGGAAAGAGATAAGACTTCCATTTCTGGGGTGGTTGCCAGCAGGTATGGGGGGAGAACTCTGACCTTGGTTGGAGAGATAGGAGACACGGGCTGGTGGGATGGAGAGGACACCAGGATAGAAATCTTAAGGCTAGCAACAGGTCAAGATATGTAAAAATATAGTTCAGACAGAAAGGCAGAACAAGAAGGAGGTGACTATTAAGAGAACACAACTGGTGATATGCTGGAACCAACCAGGTTTACTACAGAATTATATGTATATATTTATACATATGTATATTTACATGCATTAAATTATATTGTGTATATTTGTATATTATTCTCCATAGATTATACAATAATTGTTATACGCTTTGGAGCTAGCTTTCATAAACTTGTGGCTTTGTTATAGTCAGCATACACAGATCTGTTCTGAAATTCTAGATGCTTTTGATCTAACCTAGCAGTTAATTCCTAGAAGTAGGAGGAAATAATCCAGCTGCAGGACCACTATATAGTAGGTGTTCAGTAATGTTTGTAGAATAAATGAATGAGAGAAAAAATAAAATAAGAAGAAAAAATTCCTAGGCCTCCATAAGATTTCAACTAGGTCTTCTTTTGTCCTTTGTATCCAGAGGCTCTGAGCATACCCACTGCAGGTCAAGATACTGCTGAAGGGGCACCACATGTTATCTTGGTCAGGATAAAAATGAAAAACTCCCCCACAGACATCCCCTTCCTAATAGAAGCCATAGTAAAAGTCACTGCTAGGAATCTTCTTGAGCCAAATGCCTTGGAAATGCTAGTATGTGAGAGGTGGGTAGGCAGAGGAGTTGTTTTAGAGAGAGGGTTGGGGGGCAGTTATAGAAGGAGGTTGCTCCAAGCTCCAAGCCTCCAGACATTCCCTTCTTTCTAGGGCAGGTGATAGCATTTTACCCCTCTTTGCTGACTTAAAGAGTATATCCTGGATAGAACTTTTCTCAGTACTGACAAATTCTCCAGGCCATCAGTTGAGTTTTGTGTCTTTACCCTAGGATACTGCGAAGGTTAGTAAAACCTGATGTGCAGTTTGTCCCTGAACTCCATGGCCTCAAAATGTTTTCGTAGTTTTCTTTCTGGCACACTTATTTTTGCCACCAGGTTTTTATAAGCCATTGTAAGATATTAAGATGAGATTATGTCTCCTAGTAAGTTCTTGGCTGGATGAGGGAGGAGTCACCCGACAGTTCAATAGCCTTGGCTGAGGCAGTGGAGATGGAACCAGGCCTAAGGAGTTGCCAAAGAATATCCACAAGGGGGAATAATCAGCTTAAGGAAAATGGAAGGTTTGTTGGGCTTTGCAGCTGATGGGGGTTGGCGTTCAGGTCACTGGTGGGCAGGGATACGAAGCTGCCTTACCTTCCCAAATCAGAGCCTTCCTGTGCAGGGATCCTCTAAGGGATCCCAAGTCTGGCAACCTACCTGTACCTTGTGATTCTTACACTTCCTCCCTGCCTTATCCCTGTTTTTGTGGCTTACCTTTTGTGCTCTGCGTTTATCAGCTCTCTGATTCTGGTGGTAAATCCTGCTAAAGTTGGAAACAATCACAGGGACTGGCAGGGCAATGACCAGGACGCCACTCAGGGAACAGATGGAGCCAAAGATCTTTCCTGCAATTGTTTTAGGCACCATGTCTCCATATCTGAGAGAGAGAGAAAGAGAGAGAGAGAGAAAGAGGAGGGAGAGACAGAGAGAGAGGGAGAGAGTAGCAGGGCATAAGGAAGAGAAAGAGACCATTTGGGAAATAAGTCAGGATTCCCAGACAAACATCCATCCATCCATCCATCCCACCCACCCACCTATCTGTCCGTCCATCCATCCATCCATCCGTCCATCTATTTATCTATCCATCCAACAATTGTTTAATATGCCTACTATGTGCCAGGTTCAGTGATATAACCCAGGAAGGAAACAGACAAGATCCTCGTGCTCATGGAGCCAACCTTCTTCAAGGAGAAGACCATAGATGAGCAAGTGAATGCATTACAAACCCACGGCCTGTGGTTGTTCCTATGAGGAGAACAGATGTAGATGCTCTGTCAGATGGTGGGAATGTGGCTGACCAAGCCCTCTCCAAGGCTCTAGCATTTAAGCTGAGATCTGAAGGGAAAGGGTCCAGCTGTGCAAAGCATCTGGCCTGAGTGTACCAGGGAGAAGGAGCAGGAAGTACAGAGACCCGGAGGTAGCAGGAAGGAACTTGGCCCGTTCTAGCAATTATCAAGGGGCCAATAGGATGGGACACAGTGATGAGGGGTGAGATGTATCAAAGGAAGTGGAGGAGTCAGGCAAAGTCAAACCACACAGTGCCTGGTGGGTCAGGGTGGGGAGTACAGATTGATCCCAAGTACAATGAGGAGCCACAGTAGAATTTTAAACAGAAGAACAATAGGATCTTACTTATGGTGATGAAAATAACAAACTCACTTTCTTCTCCTGTGGAGATTTACAATTTACAAAGCATTTTTATTTATTTACCTCACACAGACCCCATGAGCCCTATGAACTCTACAGATGCAGGGACTGAGGATCAGGCAAACCACACGGATTTCCCTTCTTCACTCAGCTGGGGTCAAAATCCACTCGTGTTGCTTTCTCCATATTCCGTTACCCACACTGTCTCAGAGGGTGACTGCGAGCTCTGAAACAGCTCCTTAAGCCGTGAAGCCATACTGGGATGGTGCCTGCTCCTCTCAGAGCTCAGAGGAACTCTCTTAAGTACTTTACGCTTGGGCAGCTGCCCCCAGGGACCAGCATGGCCTGGCTCCTGCTCAGCCCCGGGCAGCCCAGCTAGAGCCTCTCCTCCAATCAATAAGATGCTCTCCACAGTAGTTAAGTGTTCAGCTTCCTCTTTACTAATTTAAAGACCTTATTAAGCAAAGAGCTGTGATAACTACTCTGACCAAAGCCAGAAATATCATCCTCCTCTGCCTCTTTGCCCTTTGCATGTCTGAGTATAAACAGACTTAGCATGACCAAGAATGACGGCTGCTAAAATAGTGAGACACAAACTCATTTTTTCTGCATCCTTGTCTATAAAAGGAAGATCAATTACATCATTATCCTACTGTGACATACACAGCTCATAAACAATAAATATTATTGCTTTTATCTAGGCTTTCTGGAAACTATAGTCTTTGTTGGTGGGAAACTCTTAAAAACACAGTTAATTTTCCTAAATTCGAATAATCCTGGTCATGGAGAAAAGTGGGCTGCTCCTGAGACACATCATGTTAGCTGGGATTCAGATGGCATGACAGAAAGGCAGGCAGTTAGCACAGGGCCACAGGTGAAAATGAAGCATGGCAGAAAGGCTACATTTTCAGAGATCGAGGCTGGTGAAGATGTTAAGGGCAACAAGGTTTTTAGGGGAGTTGTGTCTACTGTTGGGGCAGTTGGTCTGCTATTATCAGGAGACAGAAGAACTCCACTTCCAGGCACTTCTGTCTTCTCCACCGAGAAGGATCACATCATCTTGGAAAGATTGGGACAAATGCTGATAGGAAGAATGGGAAGCTTAAAGTTGGAGATTTAGAGTGGGCAAGTGTCCAGCTGGATTCAGTGAAATTCTATCACAGATCCATGTGCACCTGGGCCCAGAGGTAGGACAGATATGCAGACAGACTTGCAGAATCAGTGCTCACGATCTTTGAGAAATCATGGGACAGCACAGAAACACCAAGAGACTAGAGATGGAAAACTGATGTATCGATATTTCAAAGAAGGAAAAAGGAGGTCTGAGAAACTACAGACCAAAAGCTTGGCATTCATCAGTTCTGCCATGAGATAGCTGGCAGAATTTGAGAGCAAAGTATTAAGTGGACAGCTTGTGAACACTTGGAAAATAAGCTGTATTGGTTTGCTATGCACCCATCTTGCCAAACTAACTTATTTCTTGTTTTGAGAGTCAGGTTAACTGGATGGTAGATCTGGAGACTGTTCCAGACTTATTGCATCATGATTTTACCAAGATGTGTTGTGGCCCCAGTTATTTATACCTTGACAAGCTAGAGGAATGTGGCATGGATAGTGTTGTGGTTAGTAGGAATAGAGTAACTATTTTTATTTTATTATTTATTTATTATTATTATTTTTTTTAGAGCAACTATTTTTAGTCTTCTGAACTTCTTCAGCAGTGGTCCTATGCCAGCATTGGGAAGTTCACAATTTTCATGTTAGAAGGGTTTCAACTAGTGAAAGAGTAAATATGTAAATAAAGAATGGGTCTAAAGTTAAATCGCCATTGGCATGTTCTAGAATTTTTTTTTAACAACTTGTATAAAGGGAGAGGGAGGCAGCATGACCTAATAATTGACAGAAGGGACTAGAGTGAGATCTGGGTTTGAACTCTAGCCCCTTATCACTTTCTAGTTGAATGACTCTGGGTAACTTATTTAATCAGTTACCTATAGGGTGGGTTTTAATCTCCAGAATTGCTGTGATAATTCCAAAGAAACAGTTAATTCAGTGTTTAGGTAACTGTAAATTCTCTACAAATAGCCAGGGTAGTGGACAGGCATAATTTTGTCTGCAAATAGTGTACCCCATTCAGGACCTGTACTCCTCCCCTGCCAGGACATAAACTCTGTCCAGAGGAGCTGCTATAGTCTTACAGATCTTTCCTTATGCCCCACTCCCCCTGCCACAGTAAATTTACCATATGGCATTGGACCCAAGCAGCAGGGTCAATGAGTTCCTTTCCTGGACATATTTTTTAACAGATTTATTGAGATACAATTTACAGACCACGATGTTCAACCATTTAAATTGTGTGGGTTTTTTTTTTTTTAAAGATTTAGTTATTTAAGTCTTTTCAAGTTAATTATCATAAACACAGGTTAACAGCCAGGCAGATCAAAAACCATATAAAACACATAAAAATACAGCTAGTAAATCAAGGTACACTTTTACATTCATTGGTCTGTTAACTATAGTAATTTTGTTCCCTATTTTTTCTATTGTCTTTTATTTTACACTTTATTTATCTATTTGAGTTATCATATAAGAGAAACCATGTGATGTCTAAACTTGCATGTCTGATTTATTTCACTAAACATTATGGTCTCAAGGTGTGCCCATTTTCCTACAAATAACTCAAGTTTATCCTTCTTTATAGTAGAGTAGTATTCCATTGTGTACATTCATCTGTATCCTTTCACCTGTTGATGGACATACAGGCTGCTTCCAAGACTTAGTTATGAATCGCGCTGCTATAAACACGGCGTGCATGTATCCCTGCGGTATGATGTCTTTTGGGACAATACCTAGAAGGGGAACAGCAGAGTGACAACGAATTCCTATTTTTAGTTTTTGAGGAATCTCCATACTGATTTCCATAGTGGTTGTACCACTTTACACACCCAAAAATAATAAAGAAGGGCTCCTCTTCCCTGCAGGCTCTCCAGCATTTGTTATTATTTGAACTCTTGAAGGTAGCTATTCTTTCTAGAGTGAGATAGAACCCCAGTGTTATTTTAAGTAATTGTATATCTCAACAGTTTTTAGTGTATTTATGCAGTTGTGCTTTATCTTTACCGCATTCACCACGGTTTTATCAGTTTTATAACTTCCAAAGAAAACATCACATTGATTGGCAGCCAGTGACTACTCCACACCTCACCTTTCAGTTCCTGGCAATTATTAATTCTGTTTCTATAGATCTATTTTGGACATTTCAGATGAAGAGGTTTTGTATATGTCAGCCTTCTACCTCTCGACTATAATCTGATTTTTTCCCCATAGCAGAAAGTAGAGTTGCCAACACTTCCAGAGCTTTACTTGTTACAGTTTTAACTTCTTCAAAAGATATGTGGCCTTCTGTCTCTGACTTCTTTCACTAAGAATGTTTTTAAGGTTCACCCATGTAGCATATATCAGTACATCATTCTTATATCTCAATAATATCCAACTGCCATGTTTTGCCACATTTTGATAATTCATTTATAAGGTAACAGACATTTGGGTTATTTTCACTTTTTACCTATTATGAATGTTTCTATGAATATTTGCACAGAAGTTTTTGTGTGGGCATGTGTTTTCATTTCTCCAAGAGTCAGAAGATAACTACATTTAGCAGTTTGAGGTGCTGCAGACTATTTTCCAAAGTGTACCATTTTGCAACCCACCAGCAATGAATGAGGGGGTCCAACTGCTTCTTATAGAAGACATTACTTGCTACTATCTGTCTTTTTTATCATAGCTGTCATGTTAGGTATGAAGTGGTATCTCATTGTGGTTCTGATTTGCATTTTCCTGATGGCTAATGATGTTGGGTACTTTTTCCCTTTCCCAGAATTGTACCTTTGGGAGCAGATCAATCTCTTTTGAAGAAGTTAAAACTGTAACAAGTAAAGCTCTGGAAAGTGTTGGCAACTCTACTTTCTGCTATGGGGAAAAAATCAGATTATAGTCGAGAGGTAGAAGGCTGACATATACAAAAAAGAGATGGAAAGGAAAGAAATGGCCTTGTTGAGGGCTAGCTTCACCCTTAACTATCTTGTGACTCAGCTGTTTGGTCCTTTGATTCTGCTTAATAACAGATTATTATTTTTGCTTTACTTTGTTTATTGTTTTTGTTTTGCATTTTACAATAATGATGATGGGCACACTGTTACTGCTGATTGTTTTAAAGCAATTTTTTCCCTCAAATTTCTAAATGACAAGGCTATTATGAATTGGAGTCCTTAGGAGTCAAAAGGATTTTAACAGGTTGTAATCACAGCTGAAACCAACCAAATTAATTTTACAAAGATAAATGACACCACAAACATTTTGATTCAAATAATCAATGATTTGTGAAGTCAAGGGAAGAAACCTGGTTTGAAAGGAGTGCATGTTAAAAATCACTGGGGAATTTAAGTTCAACAGCAGTTAACAGTGTGATAGCTACTAAGAGCCTAATGCCATGTTAGGCTGGAGTGACAGGAGCACAGTGTCCAGAAAAAACGCATGAGTATTCACCCTCTGCTCCTGGATGCAGACTGCTTCCTGCCACTGTGCAGTCTACAGGATATTGATTAACTGGGAAACAATCAAAGGCATGGGAACCTTTGGCCTGAGGAACAGGGGTTGGGGAATGAAAGGATGGGAGGGAACGATGTACTGAGCCTGTGCCAGGAACTTTATCCACATCAGTGGGTCTCACAATAACACACCCTGGCAGGTAGGGATAAGCCACTTTCAGAATGAGGAGCTGGAGTCCAGTGAGAACAGAAACGCGTTCAAGGTCATTCAAGTAGTGAGATGGAGAATTGTTGGGGTTAGACTTGGGGTTGGTTTGTTTTCCTTAGCCCTGCTCTGTGTTCTACTTCCTGCTCCTCTGGGAGGGGAAGGAAGAGAGGGGTGCGGGTGGGAGGGCCGGGGTGTGGCTCGTCCTGGAGGAGGGTTCTGAGGAGCCAGCTGGAGCTCACCCTCTCCTCTCCAGCCCCATAGCCCCAGTAGCAGCAGTACAGTGTAGAGCTCAAAAGTGTGGACTCACTAAGCGCAAGACTGCCTAGGGCAAATTTTGGCTCTGCTGCTTGTTAGCTGAGTGATGTGGGTGTGTTTCTTATCTTCCTGTCCTTAGTTTCCTGGCATTGATAAAATAATGGAATGTACTTCACAGGTTGTTGTGATGGATTAAATGGGTTAGTTTTTGTGGAAGCACTCAGCCTGGCACACAGTAAGAGCTTTACAAGTGTTTGTGAAATAAGCCTTGGACTTAGATCACCATTACTTCTAGAGTGAACTTCTGTAAAGGCCTCTTTTTAAAGTTTTTTTTTTTTTAAAGATAGTAAAATCCAACAAAACAAAACAGAACAAAGCCCTGTAAAGGTCTCTTAACCAGACTGCTCACCTCTACTTTTATTTCCCTTTTAATCCACAAAGAAGCATTTTTTTTTGAAGATACATCTTTTTAAATTGTCCAGGGTGATTTTGAACTCATATTCCACTTTAGCTCAGCCTCCAGAGTATCTGGGATTACTGGCAAAGGTATCACCATGTTTGGTTTACGAAACATATCCTTGCCAGGCATGGTGGTGCATGCCTGTAATCCCAGCACTCAGGAGGCTGAGGCAGGAAAATCATTGCAAGTTCAAGTTCAAGACCAGCCTAGGTTACAAAGTGAGCTCAAGGTCAGCCTGAACTGCATGGCAAGATCATATCTCAAAACAATAAAAAAAAAAAAAAAGAAAGAAAAAAGAAAGAATGAACCCCACAAAAAACAAAAAAACAAAACACAAACAAACCAAAAAAGACCCCCAAAAACCAAAAACAAAACCAAAAAAACAAAAACGAAACATATCCCTAAAATGCTCAGAGTACATCAGTAAACTTTATGAAAGTACAAGTTAATGAGGAAAACCTACCTTGCAATGCTGTTGCAAGGACTACATGCCTCTTACACAGTAAACACTCTAATTATGGTTGTGATGACCATGATGGACAGGGATTTTTATTCCATGGCCCCTCCTAGGGCCCACCTGGGCAGGAACATCGAGACGGGGCAGCAGATGGTGGTTCTCTAAGTCCTAATAGCATCTACAGCCTATGTTCTCATGAAATTTTGAGGAAAGAGAGGGATAAGAAAAGAAACAAAAATAGAAAAAATCATATCCTAGAGAAAAAATTTAAACCCATAGCCTTATTTCCTTTTTGTCTTCTTCTATTTGTCTTAATTAATTTTCTCTCTTTACTGAGACAAAATACCCAACACCCAAAGTTATGGAGGAAAGGTTTATTTAGCTCACAATTTGTAGAGGTTTCAGTCCATAATCTGCTGGCTCCAAGGCAGGGTGGCACATGGCAGAGGGGCAACCATTCATGAGATAGAAGACAGAAAAAGCACCAGGGGTGGGTGGGGGACAAGACTCTTTATGTTTCTTATATTGCATGCAGGTTACTTGCCCTAGAGTGGGTGTAGAACTCACACCCTTAATCCCAGCATCTATATTCAGCTACCTTTAAAAAAGCCCTGTGACTGCATGAGGCTTTGGGGGTACCTCAGACACAAGCCATAACACCATTCATGCCAACAGACTTCACCCTGCCCCATCCTGGACAATGAGGGCAGGAAAGCTCCTTCTAGAGGTGACATTTCAGGTATAAATAGACTAAGGTATTCATTCAGACTTAAGAGTTGACCCAGAACCCTAGCTGGTGCCAGTGTAGAGCAGCTGTTTGCCCTGAGCAGATGGTATCAAGGACTCCATGCTTTTCTGTTGCCTTCTCTCTCCCAGTGCATTCTCGGTAATCCACAGTGATGTCTGGGCTGAGGCAAGAGCAAAAAAGCTTATCCTCCTAATATGGAAGGCTAATTAATTTGTGTTAGGGCTTAGGGATAATTAAACTTTTTATCTGAACTTAAACTGCACAAACCACACGCTTTGTACAATTAATTGCTGCCTTCCTTTCCTCCTCCAGGTGCTAGGAGATAAGTACAAGTCGTGCTCCTCATCTGATTCTGCCCACTTCTTGGCAGTGGGGTAAGAAACCTGGCTGGTGAGGAGTCCATTCCATACTGGAGGCCAGGACACTGCCCATTCAGGGCACAGCTGATGAGAGCGGATCAGCACCTCTGTAATGTGTTTTTTTTTTTTTTAAACTCTTCTATTAGGTATTGAGCAGACATAATTTCATTTGCTCCTCCCAGTAACCCCTAGATACATTATTATCCTTATTTTACAGAAGAAGAAACTAAGGCACAAAGTGGTGAAATACTATGCCCAAGGTAACTTAGCTAGGCAGCTAAAGAATTAAGACACGGACAAGACTATGTGAGATCCCTACGCACAAACAGTAGTGGTTTCACCCTAAAACTCTGGCTCTGAGGAGCCAACACAATAGGCAGCAGTGGGGTTAGAGTGTAAGGGGAGCAAACTTCAGAGTGGCTAGATTAGAGCATCAGCCTAGCCAAAATTCTATGAATAACATCACCTCTGTTCTTGATCCCAGGATGGGGGACTTGGGAAGTGAAGCCAAAGCCTCATGTCCCCTCCTTCCTGCCACCCGCGCTGTCTGGAAGGCTCATGTCCCATTGCCAGGTAAGATTCGACAGTGAGCCAGAGGAAAAAGGCTGCATTGCACTTTGGAACTTCGAAATTTCTCTAAAAACTCCACCTGAGGGTGAATCCAGAGGGAAGAGAAGAGGCTCAGAGTGGGCAATCATTAGATCAATAATCACAGTGACAATTCAGAAACAGTTATTTTTATTTAGCATCAGTATGGGCCATTAGATCCTCATAACAACCTTAGGAAATATTCTCAGTCCCATTTCTGAGATGAAAAAGGTGATGCTCAGAGAAGTTAAGGAACATGCTCAGGATCATCAGCTTATCCAAGCTGGTTTTCCAAGCCAGGCTTCTCTGACTTCAGAGCACTCCTTTCTCATTATGCCCTACTGTAGGCACAGAGAGAGGTGGAGGACTTGGTGAGTCCACAGGAGAAAGAGAAGCCTCAAGAGATATGGTCTGAGCCCAGACACCCTGTGGGGAGGCTCTCAGGTGCTAAGGGAGGTGTTCCTGGGCTCTGCAGGCAGACACCTGAGAAGGGGCTGTGCGACCTTCCAGGCCACTGATACTAGTCCTGTGCTGCAAGGTCACATTCAGTCACAGCTGCAGCTCTTGGCAGAGGTACCACTCTTGATTTGTGGTAATAATCTCCTTGTTTTGCCACATCAGTGGCCAATTTTTGTGAGTGACAAACTTGATATTGTAAACCAGTGGTTCTCAAACTTCAGTGTGCATCAGGATTGCCTGGAGGGCTTGGTAAACCATGGGATGCTTGCCCTCCACCTCTGATTTCTGATTCTCCTGAACTGGAATGATACTCAAGAATCTGCATGCTAGGTTGGTGTTGGTGATGGGGACCACACTTGGAGAATCACTGCTTGAACATTTATCCCTGCTTTGGTTATAGATCTTCAGGTTTACAGGAAGTTAGAAGAAAAGGACTGTAGCCATTGGTCTAGAGCAATAATTGCACAAGTGAGGAAACCTGGGCAAGGCTACACATTGGAGGAAGAGCTGGCCAGATTGTCCAGAGGACTGGCCTAGCCCTGTGTTTACTACACACACACCCTCAAGGACTGATGAATCAAACAAACATCTGCTGGGCATTTACCTTGTGCCCATCACTTTGTTAGGTGATGGGGATACAAAACTAGATAGACAGGCACGACCCTGTCCTCAAGGGGATTATGTCATCACAGAGAAAACAGACAGGTTAATCATGATGACAGTCCAGTGTCACAGCACTATGAGAAGGATGCATGTAGGGTTCTGTGTAAGTGCAAAGGAGGGGCAGCTACGGATCTTCTGGAGGCAGCATTGGCTGATTTTAGATTGCGAAGGAACTGTGAGAAAGTACCGATTGGACCAAAGCATGGGTAGGGAGATGAGGCAGGAGAGGTGGTCCCATGAAGATCTTTGGGGTGAACTTTCCAATGTGAGTTTTCTCCTGAAAGCAACAGGGAGTCCATGAAGGATCTTAAGAAGTGGAGTGATATAATCAAATATTCATCTCTGAAAGATCACCCTGAAAGCAGCACAAAGGATGGGCCAGCTGGGGATGAAGGTGAACCAGTCAGTAGGACACTGCACTACTCCAGACAGAAAATGATGAGGCCTGAACCAAGGAAGTAGCAAGGGGGTGAGAAGGAGGAGACAGACAGGTACTGTTTAGGAAGCAGGACTTGCCAGGCTTGGAAACTGGCTTCTCCGGAAGTGGGGATGGGGGCGGGGAAGGAAGGGGGCCCTGAGGTGGCACTGAGGCTTGGGAGGTGAGGTAACCTCTGCATACATCTCCATCTATCCTTTCCCGCTTCTCTTCCTCCTGCTGTCCACATTCCTGTCACATCGCCCTCACCTGTGCTCCATGATGCTTCGGGCTCCTTCATGACTTCCAGCCACTACCCAGCCCCTTCTCTTTGTGTGAGTGGCCTGCTCTTGATTGCTGTTTGCCTGGTAACTCCTACTCATCTTTCTGAATGCTGTTCAATTGTCACCTCCCTAGGCTTTCTCTGACTGCCCCAGGCAGAGTATTAGTCACTCTTACCTTCTACCTCCATCACAGCACTTGCTCCTTTATACCCTAGTACACCTCCCCGGAAGTCTGCTTTCCCCATGGGGATAAGAGCAGTGTGAGGACAGGGTTGTTGCTAAGTCCCTGATGCCTAACATATTTCACGATGCACAGTAGGAATTCAACAGTTCATGAGTGAACAAGATATGAAGCAACTCCTGCAGTGTTTGGTCCACAGACGGCACTGGTCTTGAATCATTCTTGAATCAAACTGAAAGCTCCAGGCAGACAGACAGTGTACCTCAATAGCAAAAACAATGCCTGGCACACAATGAGCACTCAAGGTACCTACTAAGTGAATGAATGAACTATGAAGGGCTGAGGCCTCAGATTATCAGTGGAGCTGCTTATGTACAAGACTAGCTCATTTGAAGGCTGATCTGAAGCAAAGCATCTATGTCCTGAATAGTTTACGAACTGTGGGGTTCATGTGAACTAGGGAACATGTATTATGTTAGGTACTTCCAGTGAAAAGGAACAAATCACAAAGCAAAATCACAGCTGGGAGGTGTGATCAGGAAGCAGAGAAAGGAATGCCGCTGCTCTGAGGCACATCCCCAGTGACTTGTGATTTGTCATTGGGTAAATAACTAATCCTTGGGCTACAGCAAAAGGGGAGAACTTCAGATCACAGGATATAAGGCCCTGGAAATGGGCTGATGTGGTCCCAAGATGGCACTGCTACCTGGTTTATGCACAAACCATATTTAAATCCTGCCAAGGCAAATATCTTAACTGAGGCCTTCAAAATTCCCACAGATTAAGAAAAAGAACCACATAACCATGAATGAGAGTCAACATGAAAAAAATAGATTTACATCCCCACTGTAAGAACCACAGATTAGAGTTATAGATACAGAATAATTATGTATGAAGAGATTTCAGAAAATAAAGGATGGATTCACAAAGATGAGCAAGAATAGAATAGTTATCAGGAATAATGGGGCAGATATGAAAAAGAATTAAGTGGAGTTTCTAGATGTGAAAAATGTAAAATCTAAAATTAGTTAGGACTGAGCATAATGCCACACACCAATTGGTTATCTTTATTGGGCTCAGCATCTGCAGAGCTCCTCTTCCCATCCTTATCCTTAAGGACCTTCATATTGTCACTTGGTCCAAAAAGTGCTTGTATCTCACTCTAATCCTATCATGAGAGGGCAGTAATGACAAGGGGGTGTGGCATGCCTGCACCAGCCTTGTCACCAAAAGAGGTGATCACTATCACCACACAAGAAAGCTGAATGTGGGCAGCTTCCTGAAGAGACATACTTCCTTTGGTTCACATGGCTTCCAGGAAAGATGCACTGGGAAGGTAAGACATGGGCAAGTAGAGAGAAGATGGGCAGACAGTGAATCAAAGTGCAAACTAGATAGGGACAGAAGAGCAAGTGCCAGCCAGAAAACTGTGGATAAAAACCAAGAAGACGTAATCAAGTCATCAGGTTCACTACCGGTGTCCTGTCAGTGGGAAGATATTCAAATGAAAATCAAGATTTGGTTATTTATGGTGATGGTTCCTGAATATCTAGTTAGTTCCCTCTTGAGCTGGCTGTGACTGTCAAGGACATCTGTACTTTGGAGGGAAGAAGCAGAAGGCAGAAGGACTGAGTCCTTAGAGGCTGTGCAGTCACCCAGCCCTGCCTAGAAATGAGTCTGGTCAGATCTGGAAACAGCAGATTCCCTGACCTAGGGTGGCAACCCCAGTAGGGCTGAACTACATCGGCATGTCCAAAGCCCTGGCCCCAATCCTGACAGGCATGCTCTTTTGGAATATGGACCTTGCTCAGTTCAACCCTCTCAATCTCAGATCCCAGAAAATCTCTCCCCATTATCTCCCCACACTCTTGGGGGAGTTGGGGTTGACATGAAAGCACAACACACTGTGCTCCCTCAGAGACCTTGCTCCTCAGGCCTTCACCATCTGTTTCCCTTTCTCCATCTGTGCCTCACAGAGGTCCTTCTCCCCGGGGTGGCTCCTCAGCCTTCTGGCACCCTGGGCTACCAAGATTTCTCAGAATAGGCTGTGACTCCTCCAATCTACAGTGGAGCTTGAGCCATGGTGAGCCTCTGGCTATGTGGGCATGTATTGTGGAACAGAAGCCTGGATGCTGACAGAAGGTGGAAAGGCCTCCGGGAAATCCGTGCTGCAGAGGCATGATGGGGCCAAGGTCAGACCCCAATGGCACTCTAGAAGGTGGCATCCTGAGGTTAAAGTCTATGGGGGTGACAGGTAGGATGCAAAAGCTGGGCTGAGTCCATAGTAAACAGACCAACCAGTGAGGATCCAGCATGGTTTTATTGATAGGGATCTTCTCTGAGGCCCAGTGTCATCTCTGCTAGTGCCTCTCTGATTCTGTCAGTGACTCCAGCTGAGATGGCAGGAAAGGGAGAGACAGGCTGGAGATAAAAAAGGGCAAGAGGCAGAAGATGCTGGTATGACAGGGGTCTTAGCCTCAGGTCAGGCCACTCTAAGGTGCTGATTGACCACTTGACCCTATCTGTGGCCATCACATGTCCTCAATTTTCACACACTCTGCTCTCCACTGCTCCCAGTGGAAGTCCAGGTGGCTCCAAATGCCCTCTATACATCTTCTCTGGAACCCCTTCCCTCAGCCCTGTGCTGTTCCAAGACCCTCCTCTACCATCCTCAGGAGTTTCCCTTCCCCTCCTACCCATCCTTATCTACTGGGGACAAAGAGTTCCCTTCTTTCCACTGAGTCCTCTCTCAGTCTCAGATTCTTACGGGACAGGACAGGATCTCACAGGATGGCAGGCCCATTCCCAGGAGGTTTAGGAACACACTCTCTCTGGCAGTCCCAGCCTCTGCTCTGCCATCCTGGTGGATTCCTCTGGCACAGGCATGGAGTCAAACAGACCTGAGCTGAAATTCTTCCTTTCCCTCTGCTCAGCTAAAAGACCTCAGGCTTCCTGGATTCAGTTTACTAATTTGAAAAATAACAAAAATTAACCCACCTTGCAGGGCTACTAAGAGATTCAAGTCTGTCTAAGCACTATATGAACTGTAAGGCTTCAGACAGAGTTTAGATATTCTGCAGGAAATAACTGGAATCATGGCTGGGCTGCTCATATTGTGGTCTACCTATAACTTGTAACATAAATTCTGATTCTGCCCTTGCAAAGTCCAGAGTATGTCTGCTACTCTGCCAACACACAGCTCTCCTCCAAGCTCCTCAGGAGCAGCCCAGCTCCTCATCTCATCTACTTTGCACAGCTGGGGTTGTTTCACAGTTACCTGTAAGTTCAGCACAATGTAGTGGCATGCACAGAATGCAGGCTTGGGAGTCAGAAGGCCGTGGATAGCACACCTGCTTCTCTCACTAGTTGTGTGATGCCAGGGCAGTGATGAAGATCTCTAAACTTCAGGTCCTTCAGCTATTAAACTGGGAATGATGATGTCCTCTGATTAATGGTTAATAGGCACTCACTGACCTCCACGGTGCAGCACATACATGGTGATGGGTTTGTGCCATTCTAGCCACTGGAGAGTAAGCTCCATGACTGCAGGCTCACTACCAAGCTAGGCACATAGTAGGCACATAATGTCATTATTCTGAATCATGGTGGGTGTCTTTCCTTCTGTTTTGCTTCAGCACTTCTGACTTACTGGACACACAGCAGGTTGGTAGTGCAATAAAGACATTCAGGGTGGTAGACTAACTTCAGTCCATATTTCTAAGGCAGGTTTCCCCTTGAGCTTGTAGCAGGACTAAATTTCTGGGTCCCCAAGATACAAAACTATTACCTCTAACCTCAGTTTAGGCACTTAAAGTCCTGCTCCAGGGCCTGGGGCCAATTTAATGTTTCCAGTCAGTCATGGAAAACTCAGAAGAAACCTTTCTTATCTTACAAGCTTCCAGCCCCAGGCTCCATGCTTATGGGCTTGGTTTGATTCAGCTTGACAAATTCAACAGGGTCTTGATCAGTGCCCTGAACTATTTCTTTTGCTTTGGAAGGTGGAAATGGAGCCATGTGCAGGATTCAACTCACTGACTCCATGTGAGGTTGGGCTGAGGTGAGAAGGCTGCTACTGCATTCCGCAGTAGGGATGTAGCTTCTAACACAGGTCAGCAAGGGACAGGAGTCTCAACCTGTGTGTGTAAGATCTGCACCTCTGCCAAACCCCTAATGGATGTATCAGTCTCTCCTCATTCCTTCAAGTTCACCTTCAGACATCTCTCTCTCACACACACACACATACACTGGCACACACACGTGTACCAGGCCACAGTGAAGAGAAGCCTTAAAAATCATCTGTTCTGTGCAGACTGAAATATTCACAGGTGAAATGAAACATATATGGAATTTGCTTTAAATACTCCAAGAATAAAAAAGGTAACATGTGGAAATGAGGTAGGTAGGTACGGGGGTAAGGGTTCATTTACCATCCACTCTACATTTGTATATGTTCGAAATTGTCTCTAATAAAAAGTAAACAATAACGTGGATTGAGGACAGCCAAGACAGGAGCTAAGCTCCCACCTGTGAGCCATTTGGAGTGCAGATTGGGGAGAACAAGGAAGGAAGCCAAGCCCCCGCCTGTGGGTTGGCTGGCACCTGGGCTGGGGAGAGGAGGACAGTGCCCCACCCCATGAGCAACCAGTTGATTTGGAGGAACTGTATTGTTCGCTTGACTTGCAAGCCTGAAGCTGAGCAATTATTTAGAGAACAACAATATGCAATATAGTAACTATCGTAGATTTCCTACTGTCTTATCACTGATTCTATTTGTTTTACTGTTCTGTTTTATTCCCTTTAAAATTACAGAGAAAAAAAAAAACTGAAGAAGTTAGTGGGATCCAAAATGTACAATAGATACTGTCAAGGTGAAAGGGGAGGAAATGTGTAAAAAGGGAAGGTGGTAGCCATTGTTAATTTCCTATTACCTTGTTTTGAAGTCCTGCATCATTTTCACTGTTTTCTTTTGTTTTGTTTTATTCTGTTTTGTTGGATTCTGTTATGTCTGATGGTAAGGGCAGCTATTTTGAAGATAACAAGACATACTATGGTAGCCATTGTCGATTTCCTATTATCCTGTTTTGAAGTCCTGTATCACTTTTATTGTTTTGTTTTGATTGGTTTTATTCTGTTCTGTTTTGTTTGATTTTATTAGGTGCTATGGTATGGACAGCTATTTTGAAGATAACATGAGGCATTATGGTAACCATTGTTGATTTTCTATTATTTTGTTTTTAAGTCCTGTATTGCTTGCATTGTTTTGTTTTGATTGGCTTTATTTTGTTTCATTTTGTTTGGTTTTATTCTCTTTAAAATAAAATCTTAAAAAAGTAAATAACAACAACAGAACAAAAAACAAAATTAAGAAAACCATCTACTCCCTCTTACTGATTTTTGGAGAAACCATAGACCCCTGTACACTTTGCATGTATGACAAGCAGCTCTGCAAAGTCCCTTGTTGGTTGCTTTTTTACCTTTTCATTCATGTGGGGCTCATCTTGCCAGTTAGATTCTTGCCTTTTGAGGGCGCGGCTGTGTCTTAATGTTCCTTTATGTCCTTTTCATAACAGGTAAAATAAGGCTGGCACTGATGAACTCTTGGTGGAAGCTGCCCAGCCCTTTCCTCTTGAAGGACTGAGGCCTTTCTGCATATTTCCCATGTCCTTTTCCAACCCTCACACAACCCTTGCTCCTCCTTGGCTCCTGCCTGGGAGATGGGATAATGCAATAATCAGTGACTCTAAGGTTGCTTTGAGAATCAGAATCTCCTCCAGTGCTGGCAACTGCTTTCCTTGTGGGTCTAGTTTATATTCTAACCCAGGCAGGAGAGATGCAGGAGGGTCTGGGAGTTGGTACAGGGCTGGCAGAGGTCCAGCTCCTAACCGCCTCTAAACCTGGTGTCCTGGGCATGCATTAGTATGTTGTGATGGAGCCTCTCTGCTTTGAAACCCTGCTTCTATAACATCCTGCCCCTGCCCTCAAATTAACCTCTGGGCCTGACGTGGCTGCAGTGCACAGGAAAGAACATGGCAGGGTCAACCTCCCTGCTCAGCATGGCTTCCTCAGCAGCTGGCCTGCAGCCACTGTGGGAAATATGGCTGCCTTTCCAAGCACAGGTGGTGGGTGGGGTTGCTCTGCTCTACTGCTAGGGGAGAAGATGAGAAATCATAATATATGAACACTTACTGTGGGACAGGTACTGATCCAAGTAGTCAATTAACTAATTTTCCCAACAGGCTCAGGTGATGGGTCCTATGATTATCTCCATTTCACAGATTAGAAAACTAAGGCTTAGGTTAAGTAAACCAAATCACATATCTAGTGAACAGGAATTCTGGAACTGGAGCCCAGATGCTCTGTCCCCAGAGCCTGTGCCCTTGATTACCATCCTTCAATGAGGGATGAATTCTGCACGCAGAGCAGAGGAGTGAGGGTGACCCCACCACACTCTCTCCTGCTTCCTCTTTGGCCCCCAGGAGCCTTGTGAGCACAGCTGATGTGCAGTTGAGGCATGGGAGACCCGCCCAGCCTGCTGCAGGATGACAGGTAGATTTAATAAAGGGCATGGGCCTTCTTGGCTTCAGAGCAGAACTAGTTAGCAGGGAGGGGAGGGCAGCCCAGGCTGACAGGCAGGGCTTATTTATGTGCTTCCTCTTTGTCAAAGGGCCCTTTCAAATGACTCAATCGACTATTAATCTCAATAGAATATCAACTTTAACAGGGAAAAAATGGGTAAGAAAATCTGCACGAGGTGAAAGCATACATCTCTACTCGGTCCACTGGCTGGGGACACGTGGGGACGCCAGGGGGAGCAACTCTTCCAGACCGGCTAGAAATCTGCAGAGTAGTCCTTGTGGGCCTGGCCAGCCTGTCTCTTCTCCCTATTCCCCCCTAACTGCACTCTCTCACTCCAGGCAGTGGGCTCCTTACCGGGCCACCACAGTCAAACTAACGCATAGCCTGTGTGCTTTAACATACCTCCTGTGTGGATGGTATGAACATGCATCTTAGGGCTATTACCAAGTCCAAAAGGAAATTCCTGGAGGGTTGTAAATCAACCCTTTTCAAGAGCTTGCCTCTGCAGACGTTGTGAGCTTTCCTTGAGAACGAGATCAGAGTAGGGACGTGGAGAAGTGGCTGGAGACTTGGAGAGCTGGGTAGAGATGTGGAGGGGAGGGGAGGGAAGTGGAAAAGGAGGGTAGGGACATGGAGCGGGGGCAAGGACATGGAGAGGAGGGTGGGGGCATGTAAGGTTGGGTAGAGGTGTGGAGAGGAGGGTGGAGACGTGGAGAATAGGATGCGGATGTGGAAAGAAGGACAGAGATGTATGGAGGAGGGTGGAAAGGTGAAGAGCTCCACCCTGTCCTTTGTTTCGGGGAAGGACCTGAAGAGAATTCCTCACTGCTTGGTAAAAAAGCAGTCACTGGCTTCTGGGTGGGGAGGGGGAGTAGTTAAAATGTGTTTACATCTTCATTAAGTTGGAGGTCTGAGAACGATGTATTCTGGAGAGGTTGCTGGGTCATTTCCTGGTGGGAGCAAGAGGGGAAGGAGGGCAGGAAGGAGAGAAACGAACACAAGCAGCTTTCATCAGGGTGACTCCTAGCTCCTCAGCCCAGCCTTCTAGCGAGTGGCTTTCTAACCATCCCAGTGGACACGCTCTGCCCTGCGCAGCACCTTCTCTGACAAGGACCCAGCAACTGGGGTGCTCTCTGCGCCCTGCGCACTCCAGCTCCAGGAAGGATGTCCATCTGCCCAAGAATAGTGACACTGGAGGGGGCACATATCGTTCCACAGGGACCTTGCACGCCCTGGAGAGCATCTGGTCTGCCCAGTGTGCTACTTCCGTTCGAGGAGGCTCTTTCTGATAAGCAGCTCTGGATGCAGAGCCCAGGGACGCAGTGGATCATGGGCCAGCTCGCCCCTCTGTCCCTGAACATTTGCACATGTCCTTTATGGACACTTTAAATAGCTCTTCTGCTCTTCTTTTCCCTTCTCAAGTATGGCACAATAAGAAAACTATGGGCTTTGGACTTAGAACAATCTTGATTCAACTTTCAAGTCTTTCCCTTAGGGAAATGTTGAGTTTGGGTAAAATTTCCTCTCATCTGTAAAATAGGAATGTTCATATCTACTGACCTCACAGATGTTAAGAAAAATGGGGAAAGAGGCATCTACTAGAAAGCTCAATTTGAATAAACTGTCTTTTAAGAACAATATTTATTTATTTATTTACTTACTCAGACAGGGTCTCACTATGTAGTTCAGGCTATCCTTGAACTTGCTATGTAGCCCAGACTGGCCTCGAAATCACAGCAATTCTCCTGCCTCAGCCTCCTGAGTGCTGGGATTACAGGCCTGTGCCACCACACCCAGTTTTAGGACAATTTGAATAACTGTATGAAATAAACATTTTTGTAGAATCATCGAAAGGTAACAAAGTAATAAGGAATCATGGGGCCATAATACCCAAGGATGTGATAATTTAGTGAGATAAATTCAGCGCTCAACACCACCCCTGCCTTAAAAAATAACCGGTCTAGAAGTATCAGTGATGATATGAGTCACGGTGTTTTGTTTGTTGCATTTTTTATTTTTGAGCTGAGCTACATCTTCAGCCTCTCTTTATATTTTTTTATTTTGAGACAGGATCTCATTAAATTGCCCAGTGCTTGGATTATAGGCATATACCAACCACTACTCCTGGCTGAACTGTGCTTTTTACAGATTCTCCCATTCTCATGCCAAGTAGGAAGCCTGAATAAATGCTTTCAACCACATTCAAAGTCAGGATGCTTTGGGGCTTTATCCTTGGGGTAAAGATAAACTGGAAATGTTCCCTCACATGGTCTTGCAGCCTTGAATTTCAATTAAGGTAGTCTTGGACTGGTACCATACCCAGGTATCTAACAGAAGAAAATTAATTCTTTTCTGGAGTAATAATACTTATTCTAAGCTACAGATTATTTCTTCCAATACTTTTAAAATACATTGACCAGCACAGAATCAAAGATAACCCAGCACACAAGAAAAAGGAACTGAGAACCAGAAGCAATTACAATGGGAGACACCCATGTAACTGAATTATTGGAATTTTATCAAACACAGACAACTATGTCTACAATTCAAAGAAATAAAAAGCAAGCTTTAAAATGTTACTAGGCAAAGGAAACTAAAACATGATCTGGAAATTCTGAAAACATTCAAAAGGAGGTTCTAGAACAAAAAAGCACCAGAACCAAAATTTAATGCTTGATGCATGACTTTGAGTGTTAAGTAAACATAGATAGAGAGAAAATCCATGCACTGCAGGTACAAAGGACATTGCCAGAGAGCAATGCACATAAACAAACAGGACAATACATTTGCCCTGTCCAATGCATGCCATATAGAAGTAGGAACTCCATAAATGCTATTTCCATTCCTCCTTTTCTTTGAGATCTAAAAACAGACTTCTTTCAGAAAATCTTTTCTGATTCATTTGGCCTGACACCTATTCCTTTATTACTCTAAACTTTCTTAGCATCTTTATACTCGGTTTATTCACATTGACAGGAATTTACTTATTTCTTGAGATCAATAAGTACAACTGCTAAAAGTCACTCCCAAAATTTATGTTTCTTGGTCAAATGTTTCCTAGTCCACAAACCCATTCCTTCTTCATGCTGTGATGATGTATAAATGCAAGCTCTTCCTCAGCAGAGCTACCTCTCCAAGGAAAAAGGGACCAGTTGAATTCCAAACTATGGTCAGCCTATTAAGGCTGAGTCAAGGCAGCAGCTGCCTAATAATGGCCACAGTTCCTCTAGGGGTCAGGGTAACTGGGAATGTGGGTAAGCTCTCTCAGGTCTTGCTTTCCTCCTGGGTCAGAGCCTGTCATCTCAGCTCATTGTAGAAATTCTGGGGGGCAAAGTTAGTAAGAGTGGCTAGAGATCATCATTAATAAGACTAACAGAAACACTAACCAAAGAAGAAACTGTTCACTAAACAAGAAATACTTCTGTTTTATAGCCTCTGGCTATCTAAGGACTTTGAGAATCACTGATGGATATTGCCAAAGATTTCTTCTATCTGTACATGGATCTGAAGTGCCTGTCCTTTATTCTCAAGAACTGGGGAAAGAAGGACAGGGATGCCCACAACAACCCTGTCCCTTATCCTCAGTCCGGGTCATCTGAGACTCCTGGCCAGAACCATGGCCAGTAGCCTTTCTCCCTTCAAATGGTCTGATGTGTAAGAGAAAAGGATAATTAGAGTTGGCTGGGAGGAGGAGGAAGAGGCGGAAGGGGCGGGGGAGAGGGAGAGAGAGAGGCTTTGGCAGCTTGGCTACTGGGGTGTTGAGTTTGAGCAAGGTTGATGTAGGCACTGTACAGAGTATAGGGATGGGTGCTGGGCTGCCCAGGGATGGTAGATTTATGCAGGTGACAAGAAGAAAAGGTGGTGGTTGTGTTTTGATTAGTAAGAGCCTGAGGGAACTACAGAATCCAATACCCTGGTCTAGTGCTTTTATCTGAACAGCAGAAAACTATTTTTCTAGGCTTGGAAAAATTGTGCCACATTCTCCCTCTCTCCCTCTCCTTCCCTGCCTCCCTTCCTCCGTGTGTGTGTGTGTGTGTGTGTGTGTGTGCGTGCACATGTGTTTATTTGTTAACTTGTATGCATATACATGATGTACTGTCCTCGTTTTATCAAAACAGCATTAACTGATGGCCTTTGTGTGTGAGGGCTTGGGAGGAATGCTGGGGACTCAACAATGATCAGATCAGAGTCCCCAACATGTCCTTAGCTGTGTGTACTGGCTTCAGAGAAACACAGGTACTCTGGATGGATCCTTGATGCTCTTGGACTCTCTTTATTCGCTGATTGGTATCTGGACCAGCCAAATGGTTTTTCACAACTCCCGCCTGGGCACCAAAGGCAGCACCGGAAATTTCAAGCAAGAAGCTGCTTCCTGATTCAGTATCACCCAATGTGGACAGGATATTACTGAGATGGAAGATGGATGATCTATTCTGACTCTTGTCTGCCCTTTCTTTCCATGATCATGAGGCAGGAGATGACCAAGGAGGTCAGCGTATGAGAAGACTCTTGAATCTACATGTGGCTCCACCCTGAATAAACTACGCAAGTGGCTGTGTCTTGTGCCCCCTCTGTCTTTTATCTCCTTCTTATTTTGGGTCAGATTAGATGCCTGGACCCAGGGACTATTTTGCTTCTTCCAATTCTTGCTCCTACAGAATGGGCCTTTCCCTGGCAAGAAGAGGACAGGTCCCTTAGGCTGGGATAGACTACCTTGAGAGGAGAGGCCTCTGGCTGCCTGAGACACATGGGTGCAGAGGAAGAAGCTCTGCTCTGCTGCTCCATTCATTTGCCCAAAGGCTGTACCCGAAGGCCTGCACTGAGCACACACCAATGTGACTTGACCTCTCCAAGCTCCCATCCTGGCTAGAGAGACAGCAGGTGTCTGAAAACCATTCCGTCTCTTCTCAGTGAGAGTCTATAGCCAATTAGCTGAGCCCAGGGAGGTGGAAAATGCCTCTCTCCAGCCCTGGAGCTAACAGAAAATCCAATGTTTCTTGTAGATGTCTCTGTGAAGGGCGAGGATGAGGGATAAGCCTCCAGGAACTCAGGCTGTCAGCCCAAGGCTTTAATAACCGGAAAGGAAAAGGAACACTCAGCTTAGTAGTTTAAAGTAAGTGTGACACCTGGTAGTAGCTTTTTCAGAGCCAGTCATGTATGTGTATGCGTGTTGTGTGTGTGTGTGTGTGGTGTGTGTGTGTGTGTGAAGAGCAGGTACTCTCCCTGTGGTCCAACAAATTGGGGTCTTTGTTGTGAGGGGCTGTGGCAGCTGTAAGGGGAAGTGAGCCAATAAATGAGGGAAACTAATTGGTCTCAGGACGTGCATTCCCTCTAGCCTCTGCCTATCACCCCCATCCTCCAGCAGGGCCGCAGGCAGGCTGACATACACCAGCTGCGGTGGCATTTTCCTGTCACCATGGTCAGTATTCCATTTCATCAGTTTTTATGTGTGTAAGCCTGGTGACTGAGGGGAGAGGGGGCCTGGGCAGTGCCACTGGGGAGGCTGGGCTTACTGCTGTCCTGACATAGGAGTCTTGGTGCACCGTCTTCCTCTCTGCACTTTGCTGTCTGCATTGCTCGGTGACTTGGGTGACCCCTGCATTTTCTGTCCATGGAAAGAAAAGACTCATGTTTATTGAGGGACATCAGTGTACCAGGTACTGGACCAGGTGTTACATATACATTACCTGATAGTGATATGGTGAGGGTCAAATGGAATAAAAGAGGTAAAGGAATTTAACTAAGTAGACAATGCCATATAAATGAGAAAACTGGTATATTTTTACTGCTTGCTACCCAAACATGGGGAACACTGACAGTACCTGGCTCAAGGAATATGCTGAGTGGATGAACCATGGGTTATCTGAGGCTGGCGTCCCCCCTTAGCTGGGAACCATGCCCAGCATGCAGGCCTAGCTAAGGTATGGGAGATGAAGGAGTCATTGGACAAGGTTTGGGTGTTGTTTCTGGGCTCCTGGGTGAATGTTATTCATCGAATTCCTGAGTCAAATGTGATCTCAGGATCACCCACTCTTCAGGCACTGGCAGTCAGCATGTGACAATGCTTTCTCCCATTGTCATCCATAGTCAGACTTGGCTGCCTAAGAAGTAAGGCTTAATTATTTCAAAAAATCTATTGGCTCCATTAAGTTATGACTAAAATTCTATTTTAGACTTCCCCTGGAGAGATGTTACTCACTGGGAATAGGTGAGTAACATTAGCATTTTTCTTTGAGAGTTTGAGACCTTGAGAATTTAGGATCGGACATTTATTTTTCTTATTCCTCATTTGCCTGCTTCCTTGGTCAAGCACAAAAGTGACAGAGCAGAGCAGTTATTAAAAACAGTCAAGAACATTCCTGGCTCTATTACTTGCAGTAGCACATGGGGCCAGCCTCTGTGCTTCAATCTTCTCATCTGAAGCTGGGGATGATACTAATCCTGCATCACAGGACCTGGATGGGACGATGCTGGCATGGTGGTGGGCAGCCCTGCTAAGCTCAGTGAGCAATAGTGAAGAGAGTGGTAACACGGAGGGATGATAAGGGCCCTGACCACAACCCCGACTCTCCTGGAAGTGCTGCTGGAGCTGGTTTTCACACCCCCACGGTTCCCCAGTCAGCTGACTCTGCCCTTCTGCCAAGTGGCACTGTGTGGCATACCCTGAACTGGGTGTTAGGAGAAAGGCACATATTTGTGAGGGCTTCCTAAGCAACCACCACATGGAGGTGGGCAGGGCATAAGTGCCAAGAGCCACAGTGTGAAGGGGTCATTGGACTGCAGAATTCTTCGCACAAAGCAGACAATAAAAATAAGGGCTACACACACTTCATGAGTGCTCACTATATTCCCAGCACTGAGCTAAGCACTTCCTTCACTTGGACCTTTTATATTTTAACCTCCATGAGGTTTCAGTGAGGTAGGTTCTCTTTCCTTCTCATTGCACAGATGGTGGAAGTAGGACGCATTTGCTTCATAACTCCACTGGGGTTACCCAGTTTGTAAGCAACAGAATTAGGCACTGGGCCCATTCATACTTCACATGAGTATCTCAGCTAAAGCCCTTACCCCATACATCCCAACTGCTGGGCACAGAGAGGCCAGAGGAGTCAGGTGCCAGTCCCCAACTGTGAGCCCATCTCTTGAATTTCTCTTGCTTATATCTGGGCACATTCCAAAAGATGGTCTCCAAGCTTCCTCTGTGCCTCACTCCTATCAAGATGGGTCCTGCCATATGGACTTAACAGAAACATGGCAGCTAGTTTTGTGTTTCAAGGTGAAGGGGAAGGTAGGAGTAGATGTAGTCATTATGCTTCTTCTTACACCAAGATAAGAGCAGGTGGGTAGCTTACCTGGAGACTAATGCATAAGGGGTCAAAATGGACTAACAAGGGCCCCAGATTACCCTTGGAGCCCTAGCAAGGATAAGAAGCCAGAAGTTCTGAGTACCAGCCCTATCAGACTCCATTTGCTCAAATTAATGCTCAATCCAATTTAATTTCCCTTTAGGAAATTGTGCAATTTTAAAAAATACATGAAGAGTCAGAAAGGAACCATGGCAACGAGAAGGCTGAACCTCAGAACCCAAGCTGAACTTCTTTTCTCTTGGCTGGGTTTGTTTGGACTTCCAGGTCTGAGACTTCTGACCCCTTGCATGTTCCCAGCACAGTGGGAAAACTGTCCCGAACACAGGGGACAGCACAGGTGGCTCCCTGTAGCCAGAGGTGAACTGCTTGAGGTTCTAGTTGTCTTAGGCTTGCCCAGACGTAGGAAGGCCAAGGGGTCCATGTCATTCACACCTATGCCAGGTAGAGTGGCTCTACTCTAGGAATCACGTGCTGGATCTTCTGCTGCATTAAAGTTGTGGCTCTGGGTCAGATAACCTCACTATCATCTGTGAGGAGTCAGGCCAGCCTCATCCAGGGCTGCTCTTGATTCTCACAATGATCCTGTGGCAGCCAGAATTCCTCTGTCATCATATAAATGAGGAGCTGAAGCACTCAGTGACTTGTCCAAGGTAACAATAATATTCAGTGAGCATGTGCTAAGTGCTTTATACCCATCATCTCCCTGTGTTGAGGGGCTGTGTCATGCACATATGCTGGGCAGCTCTGTGAGTCTTTAAGACAATTTGCTGAATTCACCTGTCACTCAGCAAATGAAGAGCAGTTACAAAGTGCCATGCCCTATAGTGAGTCTCCAGGCACAAAGATAAATAATGAAAATGGTTCTGCTCCCAGGGAACCCACACTCCAAGACAGACACATAATTGTCTGACATGAGTAGGTATTTATTCACATGTGCTTTGTGCTGGGTATAGTGCTAGATACAGGGTACAAGAAGATGAAACACTGAGAGGTGGTGTGTTATTTAGGAAAGTGTAGAGCAGTGAAGATGCCCAACATACAAACATCAATTACGATGCAGCACAGCAAGCTTCATAATAGAGGTGGCCACAAACTGAAGCATGACTTAGATGTTATGGTTTATATCTAAATGATCCCCATAGGTGGAGTTTGGGAAAATAATTGGAGGATGGGGGCGAGAGAGCTAACTTGCTGTAGAAGGCAGATCTGATCAGAAAACAGCAGATCTCTCCCTGTCTCCTCTATTTACTCTCTGCTTCCTGGCTGCAAAGAGAAACAGCTTTCCATCACCCAGACTCTTCCACCATGCTGCCAGGACTGAAACTTCAGAAACATGAGCCAAATAAACCTCTCTTCCTTTAAGTTGTGGGCATCAGGTATTTTGTCCCAGTACAATGACTAAGACACTAGAGTAAGGGACCTCTGCATTTGCTGGCATCATCTAGGAAAGCACTGCAAAGTCCACACTGTGGACCAGTGAACATCTGCTATAAGCATCCATGTGAACAAGACCCTGTGCATCGTGAGGACGGTCTTGTGTCTGACATGAACTAGAGTGCATTCTGCACACAGGAGCGCTCACTTCATACACGCTGCCCGAGGGGTAGCTGTGAGATGAGTAACTAGGTGTCTCTATCATCTTCTTTTCTTATTGCTTAGCTCAGTCAGGTTTTAGTCAATGCTTGAAGCAGAGACCTTATTACTACTGAAACCCCAAATGCGGAGATAAGGATTTGCTTTAACAGCCTGGAAGTTATTGCTAGAAAACTGGTGCTAACATAATATCCCTCCTCTCTTCCGACATCCTGCTAGGATGGTGGACACAGGCTTTGCTGCCAAAATGGTGATGAACTTTCCTTGGGTGGGTGTCTAGCTCCACACCAGGCAGCTTTGTAGTTCAAGGCACATACATATCCATCTTCTCTGTCCGAGTCCCTAGGGTGTGACTGGTCAGTCATATGACGGAGGCCCAGAGCCCCAGTAGTTTTACCAAGTAGCAGAATACCTGACTATGTTTGTGCCTTGACTCCAGTGCTGGCTTTGGTACAAAGCAGTGGGCAGATGGTTCATCAGGTTGTCTCCTTCTGTCATCAAGGAGGAGCTCTTCTCTCTTTGGTAGAAGGGTCAATGAAGTCCCAAGGGAAAATGACTTGTCCTTTACTCCAGGGCCTTGGCAACAGAGCCTGATCTAGAATCTGTGGGGCTGGGTAGGTTGTCAGATGGCATTCAAGGAAACTGAGTCCTGCCTACTGTGTATCCTTTTCAATTCTGGGCCCCGATTGATCTCTTTGCCTCTTGGTAAATTAAATTTCAAACAACACAATGGTGTCGCCCTTCCTTTTGCCCTTCCTGTTTCCACTTCTCCTTCATGTTCAGGTGTTTCCCTCCACATGAGGGCCTCTCCTTGACTAAATTTTAGTTGGTTTCTTTGAGTCTTCTTCCAGGTACACCTCTATTTGAACAACCATGTTTCTGCATTGTTCAATTTTAGTAAGAATCTTAACCTGCTTTTAATCACCCTCAATGACTGATCATTTCTCTTCCTCCACTGTCCTCTAGGTGATGTCAGGTCACCCAGGTCTGCTTATAGTGAGAATTTCGTCAGGTAGATTTCGCCAGCATCCTCCCTTGCCCTGTGTTTTTTCTTTGTAATTATCCATCTACTGACATCACATTCCACTGTACTCCCTGGCTATCTCTCACTTCTTGCTGTATTCAGAATTGAGCCTAGTTCTGTAGTTAGGTCTCTTTTTCTGTATTGTAATACTACTGAATTAAATCTGCTTTTACTGTTTTAACTTCTGCCCAGGTTTTGTTTGAAACATCATACCAGGGGTTCATAAACATCACTCCTTAGAGGGCACAAGAACAGAGTGAGGAGGAATTTCTGGGTTTTCATGAATGTTACTATTCACAAAGAAATTTCCTGGGAAGCTGTCCAGCCCTAGTTTTCCTACCAGCAGCTACTTCTAGGACAGGGAAGGAAGGGGAGCTTCTAGAAGCTCCTCATCATTCATGTAATATTCTCAACTATTCTATGGCCTAGGTATTATCATCAGTCATTTTACAGCTGAGCAAATAAAAGACCCAAACAGAAGTGGAAGTAACTCTGATTCATACAACTACTAATGTGGTAAAACAGAGCCCAAGTCTGAATGATTCCAAAGTTTAAATTCTTCCCTGTTCATCTATCTTCTCCCACAGAAAGTGAAAATACCCCCACATCACAATTACATGCAGCAGTAATGCCAGGCAGAAATGCATGATCATTAAGATACGCCTGTGGCTACCACAGTCAAAGATGCACAAATTAAGTTCCCTCTACATGACTGTATACATACTATTAAGAATAAATCAATGTTTTCTCCTAACTTTTGAATGTGGTAAACTCTACTACTGGTTAACAAACACATGGAAAGATATCTACCCTCACTATATGCTATGTGAGTTAAGGTAGTAAGGAGGCACAGTCATTTTAGCCCATCAAATTAGTAAAAACTAGGGCAAAAAATATGAAACTAGTCCTGGCGAGAATGTATCAAACTGAGAATTTTCAAACACTGCCAGTTGGCACAAATCTTTTGGGAAAGTGACTTGGCAAGATTCATTAAGAGGTGCCCAAGACCAAAATAACCCAATAATTTTACCTAAGTGTCACGCAGAAGTAAATACATGAAAAATTTCAACACAGCATTGTTTACTGCAGCACAAATCTGATGGATGACATAAATGATTTAGGGGTTTGGCTAATTAAATTTTGCAAAGGAAAAATGGTTAAAGATAAACAAAAACCCATGATGTCAATAGTAGTGGATTTGGGTGATCAGACCATGATTAATTTCACCTACCTCACCTCCATTTTTTTCTGTTTCTAAAAAATATTATCAACGAAAAAACATGCCTACATTTGTAACAAAACTAAACTTTATGAAAAAAGTTGGGGTCATGCATGGGCTGCAGGGAGCAGAACAAGAAGCCAGCCCCTTCCTGTGAGTCAGCACCATGTATGGGTCATGGGGAGGAGAACAAGAAGCCAGACCCTTACTGTGATTCAGTGCCATGTGTGGGTTGTGAGGAGGAGAACAAGAAACCAGCCCCTCCTGTGAGTTGGCACCATTTGTGGGCTTTGAGGAGGAAAACCGGACACCAGCCCCTTCTAGTGCATGGGCTGGGAGACAAGAAGAGCCAAGGTCCCTCCCTCCACCCTGTAAGCAACTGGCTGATCCAGAGAAACACAGGCTGAGATGATAGCTATTGAAGTAAAATACTTGTAGTGTTTAGTGTTTCATTGCCAGTATTATGATCATTTGTTTAGAAGATAGTAATACACAACATAGCATCTATGGGGGATCTCCTTATGAAGGTGGTAGCCATTGTTAATTCCCTAGTATCTTGTTTTAAAGTTCTGTATCGTTTTCAGTGATTGGTTCAGTTTTATTCTGTTTTGTCTTGTTTGATTTTATTATATCTGATGGCATGGGCAGCTATTTCAAAGATAACAAGATATATTATGGTAGCCATTTTGGATTTACTATTATTTTGCTTTGAAGTCCTGTGCACTCATTGTTTTGTTTTTATTGGCTCAATTCTGTTCTGTTTTGTTTGATTTTACTGTGTTTTATGGTATGGACAGCTATTTTGAAGACAATAAGAGGCATTATGGTAGTCATTGTTGATTTTCTGTTATCTTGTTTTGAAATCCTGTATCACTTACACTGTTTTGTTTTGACTAGCTTTATTCTATTTTGCTTGGTTTTATTCTCTTTAAAATAAAAAATTTTATTAAAAAATTTGGGAGTAGATTATAATACTACATGAGTGACAGCTGAGTATGCAGAGACAGGTTACTGTTGTGGTCAAGTGAAGCCTATAATGGAAATGATCCACTATGTCAACAGTGTGCATGTGCAACTGAACATAACCAATGAAATGTACTCATGAAGAGCTGTAGTTTGACTTTTACAGTGCAAAACCAGTTTTTGTTTTTCATCTTTTTGTTAGCTCTTTAGCATACGCTAATCATATTGTGGCTGACTGTTCATGTTCTTACAGAGATTTGTATACACACACACACACACACACACACACACGCAATTATGAGCCAACTGTCTTGCCAGCCAGAGTTCACGGCTGGGCTTCATGAACCTCTCCTTTGGACTGATGGGTTTTGATAGTGAAGCTGCTACAAAAGATGTGGTGAACGGGGAGGGAAATAGAAAGGAGGGTGGCCTCTAGGTAGATGGGGAGGAGGATGATCAGGACTAGGAGGATGGAAGTGGATCTGCCTGCAGTAAACTCCCCCGCCCACCAACCCTGCAAAAGTCCTTGAGAACAAATTTCCTTGGGCTTTGGCCAAATGTATACAAAAGGGCAGGGCGATACAGCTCATGTCAGATCAGATCAGGGGCTAAAAGCAGATGGACATCAGATGGAAAAGGTTGCAGGGTTCCCTGTGGCAGAAGTTTGGGCGAGGCCCTGGAGAAGCAACCTAACTATTTCTTTTTTTTTTTTTTTTTTTTTTTTTTTTTTTTTTTTGTGGTACCGGAGATTGAACTCACAACCTCGCGCCTGCCAGGGCAGGTGCTTAAGCCACTGACCCAAACTCCCGGCCCTGGTTTTTTGAGGCAGGGTTGCACTATGTAGCTCAGGCCAGCCTTGCGCTCGCGTTGTAGCCCAAGCCGGCCTCGAACTCACAACGCTCCGCCTACCTCAGCCTCCCGAGTGCTGGGATTAAAGGCGTGCGCCACCATGCCCGGCTCAACCTAACTATTTCTAGAGAGAGAGATTTTCACCTTTCTGAGAGCCTCCTCAACTTTATTTCTTATGGGTTTATCAATTATACAATTGCCAGGCTTCTTAGCAGTCCCCTGAAGACTGGGTGAAAGATCCCAGGGGAGCCCATGTGAGAGGATGGCAGGTATTCCCCAAACATCCTGAGTGCAGAGAAATATCTGTGGTCCCCTTGACTTCCCTTCACTTTCTTCTATGGTCTCAGGATCTGTCTGGGCTCTGGCTGCTCAGTATTGTGCTGGCTCCCAGTGGCAGGAGCACCAACCAGTCTTGAATTCTGGCCCATTCTTGTGAGTTCCTAGGGTGCTGTCCTAGGCCCGGAACCAAAGGAGGCCCATCCCAAGCACAGAAAGAGGTTTAGGTATATGTGTCTTTCCTGTGATTTCTGGGAAAGCAATGACTTCTCATTTGCATGTGAACCACTCTGGCCATCCTGCTTAGAGGACAGCTCACACATCCCTTGTGTGGTCATGTGTGCACACACTACCTTTACTTGTGCATACATATGCATCCCTCCTCCCAAGTCTTGAATGTGGACTGCTTCAGCTTACCCATCATGTACTTAGATCCTGCCTGCATGCAGCAGTGAAAAATTAGTGGTCAGTCTCACATCTGAGGAACCAGAAGGCAAAAAGTTAGAATGTAGCTGTAATTCAGATTTGCGACGTGAAGAATAAGAAAAAAAGAAAGAAAGAAAAATCCCCAAACCCAACTGGGAAAGAAAGCTCATTAATGTCTCTACTCCCCTCCTCATTAAGCAAGAGCTCACTCATAAATATTCATAAAATTCTAAAGTAAGATTGAGGTGAAAGTTAAGTTAATGAAGAACAATTAAGACTGCTCAGCAGCCTGACCAGGCTTGTGCCTCCCCAAAGCCCAGAGATCTGGAATGATCCTGGTCTCCCGAAGGGATAGGGGAGGGGAGCAAAAGATCCCCCTCTGCACCCCAAGATGCCCTGTGAATGCAGCTGACACATTCTGCTGGTGTCTCAGGCTGAGAAACCCCAGTCACTAAAAGGGTCTTGAAAATCTCCTAGCACCTGCCAGGCTCACTCTCCAGACCCTACAATGAGATGATTGTCACCAGAGAATGTACACGACAAACGTGAGTCCAGGCACTGTTTTTATAATCTACCTTCAGCCTTCGACCAGGACCTGTGGGGAGCTTCTGGGCTTCAGGCCCTGGTATCTCCCTGCTCTGGACACTGCAGAGCTCTCTGATCCTGCACATTGCAGCCAGGTTAATTTTCTTAAATGCAGGTTTAATTGTGTCACTCCTTCCAAAAACCATTCAGTGGCTCCCCCATTGACTATGAATTAAATGCAAACTCTTCATGCTCTATGGTCCAAATGTTCCTTTACAACCTCAATTACCATTACTCTTTATTCACTTCCCAAAGTTCTAGCCAAATGGAAATCATAGCTCTTCTCCAAGGATGCTCTATACTTTCCTGCAGCCAAGGCTTGTTTTTGTAGCTCTCACTTCCTGGAATTCTCTCCTCTGCCAGTTCTACCTGTCAAAATTCTGTCCATCTTTTCAAGTCCTGTTTCAGATGTTATCTTTTCTACTAAGCTAATCCTGTTTCCCATCATCTGATGTAGTCTTACTCCAGGGTGTATTGCTAGAACTTTTCTTAGGCTACATCACTTTCTTGTGCCTTGGCATTCAGTTAATAACATCAAGAACAACAACAATGACAACAATGTTAGTTAGTATTTACTACCTGCCTACTATCTGTCTGTTGCTTTTGTATATACTACACCTCGCAAGGTAGTGAAAGTAAGATGTTACCCCATTTGATAGTTGCATACATGGAGGTTCTCAGAGGTTAGAAAAGCCTAGCTCTTCTGGGCATTAAATTTTTTTTCTTTTGGTATTTTGAGACAGGTTCTCACTTTGTAGGTCAGGCTGGCCTGGAACTTTGAACTCATTATGAAGCGCAGGCAGGTCTTGAATTTGTGGTGATCCTCCTGTCTCAGCCTCGCAAGTGCCGGAGTTATAGGCATGCACCACCACACCCACCAGTTTTTTTTCTTTTGCTACAGTGTTTTCATTCTTATTTTTGGAAGCTGTCTGAGTTGAACTGTGTCCTCCCAAAAGATATAGAGAAATCCTAACTCTTTGTGAATGTGACCTTATTTGGAGTAGAGTCTTTGTGAATTTGTATCCAGTTAAAATGAGGACATGCTGGAAGAGGGTGGGTCCTAATCCAGTGATTGAAGAGACAAAGTTAGTCACAGACACAGACAGGGAGCATGACCATGTGAAGATGGAGGCAGAGATTGGAGTGATGCATCTACAAGTCAAGAATTGTTGGCAACCACTACTAACTCGGGGAGAGGCAGGGAACAGATTGTCCCTCAGAGTCTGCTTAAAGGAAACAATTCTGCCAACGCTGTGATCTTGGACGTCCAGCCTCCAGGATTGAGAAAGAATGAAATCCTGTTCTAAAGCCACCCAGTTTGTGGTATCTTGTTAAGCAGCCCCAGGGAATGAATCCACTCCCACAGACAGGATCTGTTCTTACCCTTCTCATTATCCTCTTCAGGTCCTGGCTCACTGCCTTCACAAGAGAGGTGCAACGGATGTCTGTGGAATGGAGCAGGGAGTAATCCCCTATCTGCAGAGGTCTCTGGAGGGGGGAAAGACTTAACGTTGTGTGGGCATTAGAGGTTGAACAGGTCAGTTTTAAAGCTATCTGGCAGGAGAGTAGGTCCTGGGATAGGAGCCCTTGGTCCCAGCAGCTAGACCACCTGGTACCTAGAAAAGGTAGCTGGTGTGCTTCATCTCCAGGAGTGAGGTCAGCCCAGTTTGGAGGCCTTCAAAGTGCTTGGGGGTATCTTTGGCATCATTTAAAATGTGAGTCATTTAAAATGTCCTAGATCTGTGGGGGTGCAGGAGAGAAGACTCCAGAATTCCTAATTATGCTGGGTGTGGTGGTGCATGCCAGTAATCCCAGCACTCAGGAGGCTGAGGCAGGAGAATTGTTAGTCTGGGCTAAATAATGAGTTCGAGGGCAGCCTAAGCTACACAGTGAGACCCTACCTCAAGAAAACAAGACAAAACAATAATGACAATAAACAAAACAAAACAAAACAATCCTGGTTGTTTGCCTGCTCAGGAAGCCAATGGGCCATGGTGGCCAGCTCTGGTCCTAGGCCATGGGGTCCCTCTGGGGTTGGGTTCTCCAGGAGGCTGCCTGAAGGCTGTGGAGCTCAGGACAGGTGGAAGGAACCAGCAATGAGTCTTGTTCCCCTTGTGACTGGAGGCCCACTTAGTGTCCTCCTCTACAATGCCAAGAGCTGTGCCCCTCACCTGGGCTCCTCTTACCTCCACCAGCAGATGGCCTTCTGCTGCTCAGGAGGGGTGTGGGGAGCAGGAGCGACCTACTTCTGAGCAGTCCTTGGTCCCTGGGGCCTCCTGAGCTCCGCTGCTGTTTGGACGGATAGTGAGGATGGCTGGTTTTGAAAGGGTCTGTGCTAATGCCCTGAGAGTCAGGAAGTGGGGTTCAGCTCCTGCATTGCCACCCCACACTCAGAACTATGAGGCACTTAAAAGCAACACTCAGGTCTCCCCCTGAGGCCTGGTTTCTTCCTGCTCTTGTCAGAGAGCCATGGATTAGTTTTCTACTCTCTTCTTTGTGTGGAGACTCAAGCAGCCTGTATTGTTGTTATTAAAAGAACATATTCTCTTTATTCTAAAGATTTCACATTTTGATATTTCCAAAGTCATGTCATGACCTAAAATTAAAGTGTACCTTTTTGTCATGTTAGCAATTTTTTATTATATCAAATATATATAACAGAAAATTTATCATTTTAACCATTTTCAGATGTATTGTTCAGTGGCATTATTTATACTGTGGTACAATTATCATGACTATCCATCTCTGGAGCTTTTTCATTTTCTTAAACTGAAACTCCCTGAACAATAACACTTCTTTCCCTCTTCTCCCTGCACCTGGAAATCAGCATTCTCCTTTTTGTTTCATAAATTTAGCTACTCTAGACACCTCTTATAAGTAGAAACAGTCAATGTTTATTCTTTGTGACTGGTTTGTCTCACTCTGTATCATTTATTCAGGGTTCATCCAGCTGTTCGACCTGTCAGAATTTCAGAATTTCCTTCTTTTTTAAGGCTGAGTCATATTTCATTATATATATTTCATTCGTTCATCATTGATGGGTGCTTGAGTTGCTCCTATCTCTTTTTTTTTGACTACTGTGAGTAATGCTGCCATAAACATGGGTAAATAAATACCTGCTTGAGTCCCTGTTCTCAATTCTTTTGAGTATATATCCACAAGTAGAATTACTTAACCATATAATAAGTCTAAGTTTAATTTTTTGTGTGTGGAACTAATCAGAAACAGAAATATGGGAGGCAGACAAAGCAAAACCAAAATTAACATGTTTTCAAGACATTCTTTAGGCTAAAAATTTTATATCATTTACCTAAACTTTACAACAAGCCTGTGAATAAGACATCATTCCCATGTTATGGATGGAAAAACCAAGACACACTCCCCTATCCAAGGCCACACAGTTTGTAGGGAACCACACAAATAGGGGCCTTACTACTCCATGCCCTCTCTGCGTCCTTCCAACTATTCCCAGGGAGGCTGCTAGGGACATGGTGAGCTTCCCTCAGAGACCCTGTGGCATGTCCCAGGGCTGGGGTGGAGTGGGAGAGGCCATCTGTAATCTCTGAGGTTCTTAGAGAAATCTCCGATTCTAAGTAGGCAGAGGTGTGTGTGGTATCCTTAGCTTTTTCTTACCTAAATTTCCCAGGTTCTTTCAGTGGTTTCTCACGTATGACAATGGCCAAAGTCCTCATGCACCTTCTGTTCTCTCTTCATTTAACCTATTCTGGTCCCCAGCAGAACAGTGCCTGACAATTGTGCCACAGCCCTGCAGACCCAAGCTGTAGTTTAGATGACTCTAAAGCATCCAGGGGGTGAACTCCTTTAAAGAGTGAACTATTATTTACCTTTGCACCTACTTTGAATTCTACTTCTCTTTGTAATGATGCTGGTTTTACCCTTCCCATTAGGAAGAGCATTCTCCTTGATGCAGAAAGCAAAAGAAAAACAGGATCTGAATAACACATTGCATTTTGGGGAGCATTATGCTCTGCAAAGCGTTTTTGTAATGGCCAGCTTACTTTGTCCTCATTGTGACTCTGGGAGGTAAGCGGAGCAGTGCTATTGCTGCTCAGTGAGGTTGAATGACTTGCACAAGGTCCCTCAGTTACTCAGTGACCCAGGCAGGAGTTGAAGTATGAACCAACAGCCAGGGACTCTTAGGGGAAATTCTGACTATACAAGCACAAATAACTTCAATCAGGAAGCATATAAAGACTTTAATATGGTGACATCAGGGACTCTCTGACAAGATCATATTTGAAAAACAAAACCTAATGACAAGCTTGTTTTAGATGCAAACAGACAAAGCCTAACTCTGGGGAAGCCACTGGAGAAGGATGTAGAAGATGCTGGCCTTTTACAAAAAGCTGAAGCTTGGGAAAAATGTAAAGGTAAACTAAAAACATTTTTTAGTTATGTTGATATCATGATCCCATGTCCTCTCCAATGAACTCCACCCACAAAAATCCCTAACAGTCAAAATAACAAAATCAAATGAGAAATAACAGTGATAGCAATGAACTAGATAGGACCAAGTCTGCAGCTTGGGGGAAGATGAAGAAATATTGACCTGCAGGAGACAGCTCAGAAGGCAGGTGTTATAGCTTATATTTAGATGTCCCCTTCAAAGCGTTGTGTGGTCATAGGCGGGATTTTTTCAGAGGTGGCTGAATCTAGAGTGTGTGATGCTAGGCTCAAGGGCACTAAGATTAAGGGTGTGAGTGCTACTGCCCTGAGTAATCTGAAGAAGATAAAAGGGGCAGAAATAAGCTGATAAATTCCCTTGCTTGTTTTACTACCTTCTCCTGCCATGAATTGTTTCTCCTCTGCAATGCCTGTTTGCCACGCCACCATGCCTTAAGGCAGTTGACTATAGGCCCAAACCTCTACAAACTGAGCTCAGCAAACCTTCTCCTTTTTGATTTTGGGAGTCAGGTATTTTGTCTCAGCAATGAAAGAAAAGTTACTAAGATAGTAGGAAAAAGCCCCTGGTTTAGCATACGGAGTGCTAGCTTAATCTGGCGTTAGCCTGGTGGGTAACTCACAGCTAGCCACCTTCTTCCCGACACTTTGTGTTCCAGAGGCCCAAGGTTTTGGATTAAATCAGCTCAGTGTTTACCAAACTTCATCTATCCTCCAGCCCTGACGACTTTGCCATATTCACATACCACCCGCATCATTAAAGGCTCTCAGCCTCAGGGTTGTTCCTGCTGGAATAGAAAGGGAGATTAGCAAGGGTGGGAAGTGTCAAAGTATCCCAGCATCAAATTAATTCTATCTTTGGTTTCCTCCAAAAGACTGAAAGACAACTGCAGGAGGAAAAGTTTGAAAAATAATTCCATGACTGTATAGTACCCAAATTACTTTAAGAATCACTTGAGTAATTTTGGGACTTGGTGGAATTCCTAATTCTAAGTAGGAAGTGGTGTGTGTGTGTGTGTGTGTGTGTGTGTGTGTGTGATCCTTAATCTTTTCTTACCTAAATTTCCCAGGTTCCTTCAGTGGTTTCTCATGTCTGCCAGTGGCCAAAGTCCTTATGTACCCCCGTTCTCTCTTCACCGAAACTACTGCAGTCCCCACTATAGTATTTTAGGAAGTAGTGGCCACAGGTGGCCACTGTTGCCTCTAATACTATGTCAGGGGTCTTGTGCTCAGGTTTTCCTTACTCTCACATGCTTTCTAGGCTGCACATTCATCTCTGATTTGTTCACGTTCTTGGGAAGAATGTGACCTAAATTCCTCATGTGACTCACACCACTGCCCACAGACCCATGTGAAATTAAAAATCCCTGACATCAGGCCAAAGGAATATACTTGTCTGTTGGATTTATGGTCCATTATGTGGATCTCTCCTTGTCTTTTTCACATCTCCAGTGCTTTTTAATAAATACAGTTTATTTTTTCCATAGTAATAATGATTCTCACTGCAAAAAATCTAATTCTCAAGTACAAACGCAGAAAGAACTAAACAAACCATCCATTGTCCCACCACCCAAAGATATCATCATTTATATTTTATTTCATTCTACTCTTATTGCTGTTTTAAAAATCATAGCTTGTAAAAGACTATCTGTACAATTTTGTCTTCTGCTTTCTCCCACACATGAAATAATCATAAACTATATTCTACATGGCTACAATTTGATTCTTTCTAATTTTTTTCTTGTACAAATAATATTAATGACAGATTTCTGCACAAGCACCATTTCCTTAGGAGACAGCCAAGAAGTGACTCTCCTGAGTATCATATCCATTTGCAGTGTTTGAATGGAACTATTCTGTTTCACTCTTAGTAGCATCATGTACTCATTAAAAAATCAAAATTGAAATCTTTGCTAATTCACAAGACAAACATAGCTATCTAGTTCCTTGAGTTTTCATTTTGATTATTACATGATTACTAGTAAGCGTGGAGACAGTCCATCTGTCAGAAAGCTATCTTTATTTCTTCTTCAGTGAGTTGTTTTTCACCTCCTTGAGCCACTTTTTCATTGTGCCTTAGGGGTTTTATTATTGATTTGCATGAGCTCTTTATATGTTAAAGATATTAACCATTTTTCCACTATCTTCTGCAAACATATTTCTCCCAGTTGGTTTTAAAGTCTAGATTCATTAGAGGTTTCCCAGGTAGCCACATTGATTCCTTCAGATGCCCCATTTTCTTCCTCCTTGGAATCATATATCCTTTTTATTGCTATAATTTCATTTTAGAACCTCTTATTCCTCATGAGCTATGCTTTTTTATTATAGTTCACAGCCATGGGACCGTGATAACTCCACTTCCAGTTTTCCTGTCCAGAATGCAAGTCTGTTCTCATCCTATGTGCTCCTCCTCTGTGTGCACTCCCACCGGTACCTCAGGCCCAGGCCTGCAGGTTGGGCTCAGGCTTTTCCTGTGTTAATACCTGAGCCAGAAGGTCATTCACAGGGGGTTTATTACATCAGGGAGTATAGTTTTTGAAAGATTCTCAAGGCTGAAAAGTCCATTCAGGATTTTCACAGGACAGTGGCTTCTCATAGAACAAGAAGACATGGACTTTCCAGAACAACAATGGCCATAATAACAGTGAGTATTTAATGATCCCTTAGACTAAGGTAGTCATTGTTCTAAATGTTTCACACGAATTGCTTGGTTCAATTTCTACCAGTCCTATGGGCTGGTCCTATGATGTTATTCCATCAGATGGAAAAAGTAAGGTACAGACTGATTAAGTAATTTGCCTAACTGTACAGCCAAACTGTGAGACACATGCATAGTATATGTTGCTACGAGAACAGATGTGTGTGTAGATGGCAGATGAAGTTTCCTGTGGTGAATGAAAACGGAAGCAGGAAATTGGAGGTGATTGAGTGGAGAGAGAAGGCAGCCAGTGCTGGCCTGGGGCTGAGCCTGAGTGAGTACTCTCATGTCCTGGGGTACTCAGTATCTGGTCTCTTGACTTCGGCTGGGTTCAATCCATAGAACTCACCTTGACCAGGAATCACAACTATGGTCAGGGGTCCCAGGTCACTGAGCAGATGAATTTGCTACCTGCCTGCACTGCAAGTTAAGCATTGGGCTTCCCAAGTCCAATGTGGCAGCAGACAGGTAACAAATCACAGTAGCAACACTTAAATTGCAGTGAACCCTAAGTACATGTCAAGAACTTTACATGTATTATTGTCAGCACTTGTTATAATAAGCCTATAAGGCTGGTATCCATTATGCCCATCATATGCTGTATATTATGTAATTATACCCATTTTGTACATGAGGAAATTGAGGCTGACAGAGGAAGAGCTTTTGTGACTGTAGTCTGTGTATTGTCTCCACTTCCCTCTGCTCTTCCTCAGGTGAGAGATGTTGGCACTGCCAAGCTCCTCTCTCCTGCTCCAGTACCTCCCTCCCCACACGGGGCTAAGACTGAGTAGGAGAAGAAGAAATGGGACTCCATGAGACCCAGTAAGGGACCTGCCATCCTTTCTTTAGAGCTGTGAGAGAAAGAAGAAGAAAATAGAGTGCAGTTTCAAAGTTGTTTCATTCCACCCCTCCACACACACTAATGAAATTTAATAACTACTACGAATTTCTGGAAAGGGGCAGAGGGGAGGCAGCTGCCTTCTGCTCAGAGGCTACTGGGAGCAGGATTCTGGAGCCTGAGGCTCATCCCTGAGCCCTAAGCAGCACACTGATGGGGGCATAGCCAGCTGTGGAAAGCAAGTTCCCCAGTGGCTGTGGTTCCATCTACAGCCCCCAGGCTCTAGGTGCTGGCAGCAAGATCTGACAAAGGCTTTTTTCATTCCTCCCAGTACTTGGCATTCCTACAATTTCCCTATGGGAAACCGTGAACAAAGACAAGACCTTGCTCTTACTTCTGTCTACCTGTGGCTGTCTCATAATAATCCTCTCACTTTATGGGTTTCTGTCTCATTTTTTAGCTTGCTACTTCTCTTGTTTGAATAGACAAAAGAGTGCATTTATACTATTCAGTTCCATCTCCCATTAGTCATCAGCATGAGCCTCTGCTCTAGAGAGGCCAGCTCCTTCTCTGGCCCCCAAACAAATGCCATCTGTGAGCCTCAGGTGCTGTCAGCTGCTGCTTTGACAAGAACTTCCAGTGGGAAGGCTCTGGGGCATTGCAAGGGAGAAAACACAGCAGCCCCTAGAGCAAGAGTGGCCTACTCTGAGCAGGACTTGTCTTCCTCAGGTGAGCTCTGGGACCCATTATGCATCATAAGCCTGGGGTCATTAGTTGCTCTAATAACACGACAGGATGGGTAATTTATAAAGAGAAAGAACCTATTTCTTACAGTTCTGAGGGCTGGGAAGCCCACTATCAAGGTGCCAATACCAGGTTAGGACCTTCTTGCTACCTCATAGTATGGCAAAGGAAATCACATGGTGAGACAGAGCTCAGGTCACTCTGCCTTTTCTTATAAAGTCTCTAATGCCATCATGGGGCCCCTGCCCTTACAAACTCATTACCTAGATCCTAATTACCTAGAAAGGCCTCACCTGCAAACACCATCAACATATAAATCTGGGAAACAAGTTTCCAACACATGAACTTTTGGAGGACACATTCGATCATAGTATATGGTGTATGGGGTGTCGAGAAGGCCCACCCAAAAACTCCGCTCAGCTCTGTCCTCTCCCCAGACAACACTCTGCTCTTTGCTGTTATCAACCCCCTCTGCCACATAAGCCACTGCAAGGCACTTGGAACCAAGACACTACCTTCTTTCTGTCTGTCTTTTAGTATTATGATGTTCATAGCCCTCTGTGGTGTTTTTTTTTTGTTTGTTTTTTTTTTGGGGGGCACCAGGGATTGAACTCACAACCTTGCACCTGCCAGACAGGCGCTTAAGCCACTGAGCCAAAGTCCTGGCTCTAGTCTTTTGAGGCAGGGTTGCACTATGTAACTCAGGCTGGCCTTGTACTCAGGTTGTAGCCCAAGCTGGCCTCGAACTCACAACGCTTCTCCTACCTCAGCCTCCCGAGTGCTGGGATTAAACGCTTGCACCACCATGCCTGGCTTCTGTGGTCTTGCTTACTCCTTGACTTACAGTCCCTTTGTCCCTGATGCTAGGTGGACTAAGAAGGTTGATCTATTTTTCTAGCTCTGGCCTTGGTTTTTCTCCTCTCTCATCAAATCCATTTGGTTGTGGTATTAGCATTCATTCAAAAAAGCAGGGCTACAAAGACAATTCAACATATTTTCTGCTTTTCACTACTGTAAAGGAGAAAGTTGTGTGAATAAATGGTTGCATAGCAATGTCACGTGTGCGCTGGGTAGCATTACAGCAAAGCAGGCTGGACACTAAAGAAGAAGATGACCAAGTGTGTCAGATTCCATGTGGCAAAGGAAGATCTCAAGTGAAAGAGGAGGCTTGCGCAGGTCTTGGAGAATGAGAGGTAATTCTCCAGGTGGACACATTGCTGATGAGATGGAAGAGGGAAGAGAACAAGGCAGGAGACTAAAACAGTAGCCGAGGGGTGTGGAGGAGGTGAGAGGGTGAGCTGGGCAGATCACAGAGCCCTGGAAGGTGGGGGGCTGAACAAAAGGGAGCAGCCAGGGTTCACTTCAGGTTTTTACCTCTAATGGAGCACAGAGATTGGTCATAAAGTAAGATGAAGAACTGTCTTTGAGGGTGGGGAAAAGACAACAGATCTGATTTTAGACATGTTGAATTTGAGGCAGGGTGGCAGGAACAGGTTGTTGTCCCTTGAAAAAGAGATTTTCAAAAAATAAACAATGACACTCTTCTGTTTTTTTAAATTTTGGGAATATAGTTATTTTTCTTAAAATTTATGTTGTGCAATGGATTTACTTTAAGATGAATTAATAATTCTTTTAAATTAAAAAAATCCAGTTTAATTTCCAATGTCACATAAATCCCACATAAATAAAAGCACACTGAGGTCCTTCTTGACTTAAAGCTTTTAATATTCTCTTTGCTCTGACATTGTTTCAGCTAATTCCCATTTCATCCTTACAAAAGAAGAAAACTGACAGAGGTGAGTTTCTCCCTTCCTGGTTCAAATATCCAACCCTGAATGCCCTGATTTGGCCCTCTTTGTTGTTTTTCTTACCTTCCCACTCCTGTTTCCCTCTCAAGGTACAGCTCAGTTCTCACCTATTGAGAGAAGCCTTTCCTGAGTTCTCTGCTCCAAAGTTCCCTCCTGAGCGTGGATGCACAAGTCTGCACTGGACTGGCTCCAGGAGTCCCAGTTGGTGACCACAGAATATGCAGGCTTTCAGGTCCCACCCGCCCTCAAAGAGCCTGATTTACAGGATCCAGGGAGATATGCCTTCAAAGCTCTCCCTAAGAGATTTCTGCAGTCAGGGTGGGAACCGATGAGATTGTAAGATTTCCCCTTCCACAGGCTCTAATTTCCCAGAGTGCACAGATGAGTGTCTCCTTTATATGCCCAATCAGAGAGCTGTGCACAGAGTTCTGCAGACACCCCCTGAACAGAGATTGCCAACACAGTGAGATTTATTCCTCTAACCACAATTCTATTTACTTACTTATTTAACTGCTTATTTATTTAGTAGTGCTGGCGGTAGAACCTAGGGCCCCTTGCATGAGCAAGGGGCTTTATCACTGTGCTCAACCACTGAGCTCTACCCAAGCTGTCTCACCACAATTCTATCTGGACTAGCCTCCTTACTTGCCTCCCACCCTGACCCCCATATTACAGGCCTCCCTCTACTCAGGAAGCATCCAGGGAACCAAAGGCACAGATGCGTCCCACTCTACATTGACCATGCTGGGTCACAAAGTTAATGACAAGGAATCTTTCACAGGTGTATGCAGTCCCAAGCATGGGCCCATGTACCAGTTGACACAAAGAGGAAGCACCCATAGCTTTCAACTCTGAGACAAACCTGTGATGTTAAGTGACAACGTAGACCAGACCATACATTTCTTCTTTTGTCCTTTTTTTTTTTTTAGATGTTTTCTAGGTTCCAAAAATGCTTCCAAGAAGGATTTTGTTAAGCAAAGTCATATTTAATGAACATTAATGCAATTACCCAGCTATTTCTACTGTAATTTTTACTCATACATTTCTCCATTCCTCTTTTCTGAAAAGGTCTCCAATCCCCTCTGCCTTCCCTTATAGGTGTGGCAGCTGGAACTACTCCCGAGACCAGAGCAGAGCAAGGTGACCACAGAGGAGGCTGTGGGTCTTGCTTTTACTATGTTCACAACAGCTCCATCTGGAAACTCAGAGTTTCATCAGATGGAGAATCTCCGCGTACCCTCAGAATATAGTGGCAGAGTGACAAATGTGTTGGAGATATAGAGGCTGGAGGGAGTAGTTCTTTTTATTCTTTCTTTCTCTCTTTCTTTCTTTCTTTTTTTTTTTTTGGTACCAGTAATCAAACTCAGAACCTTGCACTTGCCAGGCAGGTGATTGTGCCACTGAGCTGTATCCTCGGCCCCGGAGGGAGTAGTTCTAATGGAAAAAATAAATCTTTTGTAAAACTTCCCACTGAGATATCTTTATAACTAAAACAGCCACTCTGTCCCTTATGGTTGCTGAAAAGGCTGATGGGCTTTTATATTTCTCTAGAGCCATCTCTCTCCTTCCTTCACCTCGCCACCAGTAAACAGACATTCTACAGGGTCCAGGAGGTAATTAAAGATTCAGGGGAAGGTGGGAGGCAAGAAGACAGAGAGCCAGGAAGACAGTAGGACTATTCACTGGCAGTGTTGCCAAACTGGCCTTGGTCCCTGATTCCTGGTGACAGTCGAGCACTCTTTTTCACTTGTTTTTATGGAGATTGAGAAGAGCTGGAGGCTTTGCTTTTTGCCAGTTTTGGCACCTCTCTGCTTTGCACATTAACAGGCTCGCTGCTTGACACCATGTCTAATCCATCCACTGCTCTGCAAAGGTGTCAAGAAAACTTGCTGGAGCTACTAAGGGCCCAATTACAGTGCCCAGTTTATGCTTGATTTTTGACAGATGCTTGAAACCTTTAAGACTCCGGGATGATTAGTACAGGCCTTTCTCTTGCTTGCAAGCAGCCTAGATCCCTTGCACCTATTTTGTCACCACTCAGTGTGTCCCTAATGAATGGCCTTTTCCAGCGTGGCCCAAAGGGGCAGTTGAAGGTTCAGTGACAAGGAGCTTGAGGCCCAGAAAAGAAAGATGACAAGCTAGAAATTATACTTCAAGCTGATAACAAGGCCTCCATTCCTTAGGAATCATGTTCAAAATAAGGAGTTCAAGAAGGTCAGGGCAAGAACAGTAAGCCAATCCAAATCTGTTGGACAAGGAGAACAAATTAAGGGGTATTCTGTCTAATTCATAATGGCGTTGAGTTCTAGCACCATTAGTCTGCCTTCTGCTGCCTGGGTCAGTCTTTCGATGTCAACTCCTTTATCAATTTGTTAATCTGAGATTATCTTCCCACCACATAGGTAATAAATGGTTTACTTGGCTGGTATTCAGGGAAGATGGTGGTAGGCAGTGGTGGTTAAAAACCTCTAAAATAAATGAACTAATTTGACTAAAGAAACTGAAAAAGAAAGAGTAGAAAACCCAACAAGTAGTGTCACTGAACAGGGCTTATTTTGGGAGGCACACTGATTGTTCAAAATCTAGATGAGAAGTGCAGGACACATAGACCAGGAGCAGGAGGATCAGTCACCTCATCAGATATGGCTATGTCCTTGAAAAGCTGAGATGGCCACTTGAGTAGGTCCAATTCCATTCATCTATTCTGTCATTTCAGAGGGATCAAGTTCATGATTTGACCTATGGAGGGGGGTAGGTGTTATTATAGCTTGTGTCTAGATGTCTGCTCAAAGCCTCATGTGGTCATAGGTGGGGCTTTGCAGAGGTGGCTGGATCTAGAGTACGTGATGATAGGATTAAGTGTGTGATGCTAGGGTCAAGGATGTGTGATTACGAAATTAGTTCACTGATTGGTTTGGAATAGTTCTGGGTGTGGACAATGGGAAGGCCCAGCCTGGGTGTGAGTGCTACCTGTCCTAACAGTATGTAACCTGGATAGAATATAAGGGACAGAAAAAGGACTGCTGTTGTCAGTTGCTACTTCAATGCTTTGCTGCCTTCTGTCCATCATGAATTGTTTCTCCTTTGTGATGCCAGTCTGCACTAGGGCGAGTGAACTATGAACTGAAGCATCTATAATCTGTGAGCTACAATACGTCTTTCCTCCTTTAAATTTGGGTGTCAGGTATTTTGTCTCAGCAATGAGAAAAGTAACTAAGTTAGGTGTCTACAGACATCTCACTCCCTGTGTCTGTGATCATCTTGAAGTTAGAAAAGAGGGTAAGGTTCATGAAATCAAAGTAGCTATGGTGTCCATTGAAATTTGGAGAGAGTTTTCTTATTAGGGAAGGTATCTTTAAACACCAAAGCAGAAGCTGAATCTTGTCTGGTCTGGAACTCAGATTCATATTTCTTATGCTTTTGTAAGTTTGAAAAACAAAACACAGGAGCTCTAAAAACCAAACCCAAGACTTACCAAACTTATAGAATGCCTCTCAGTGGTACATACTCATATTAGTCCTTTATAGTTAAGCTAGTCTCTGCTTTCTCTATTTAGTGCGAACATAGAAACATATAATCTAAAGCTTGGAAAGGAATTTAGGCATCTCCTAATCCAATCTTTCATCTAAACTGGAAACCATCCACCTTAATCTCCACAGGAGGTCATCTAGTCTCCAAACCTTACAATAAGAAAGACCTACCATAATCACTTCTCCATATGACCAGATGGTCAGAGACACAACTATGAGAAAGTCTTCCTCAGAATCAAGCCCATATCTGCACCTGTTTCCTCATACGCCGGAGGATACTGAGAATACACAGAAAAGTTTACTATATCCTTAACATGACAGCCCTGCAGACAATTCAAGAAAACAAGAAACTGCTCTGCAACTCTCCCGGCAGAACATATTAAGGGCCCCCACAAACCAGACTGCTCATTTGTGAACATCCCTCAATTTATCATTTTCCTTCTTAAAATGTGGAGTCCTGTCCTGAGTGCAGATTAACCAACACACCTGCATCCACTAGAAGACGGGCTCAGACTGCCGAGAGGGCACCAGCAGCATCCTAGACCCTGTGGAAGGGAGGCACTGGGTGCACCTAAGAGTTAAGCCGAGAGCTGTTTCTCTGAGAAAGTCTAGACTGATTATCCTCTAGAGCAACCCACAGAGGAAGAGACTATGCTGGCAGGGGATCTGCAGGGAACTTGGAAAACCAAAAGAGTTTAACCCTGACCTTTGGAAACTGCATTCAGATCTCTGTGCTGGCTTGCAATGGGAGCCTCTACTACTTGGGACAGTTGGGTGGGTGGGGGATCCATTTTAGTTGGTTTTATCCACACATATTCAGAAAATCAGTGTCTGTCATTTTATGTAAATCTAGAACCATCTGCCACTGTCTATTGTACCTCCAAACTCTGCAAAATTTTTTGAATACACTGTTGTTGCTTTACTCTACAAAGGCATGTGGTAACATCCTTTGAAATCTCTGGAGTATGGAGATTTTGGCATAATGTGTAGCTTTAGGCTCTCAGTGATGTTGACGTTTACATGGCTGGATGTTGGACAAGAGACTTTGGATCGTTCAAGATACATAACAAGTTGCCATAAGTTCTGCAGGACCAACTTGAATGTCTCTGTCACTGTGCTGCCTCAGGGGACTGACACTGCTGATTTGGGTCCCTTGCCCTCTCAGGGCTTTCTATATTTCCTTCAACACTAAAGTTACCACTGGGTAATTTTGCCATGATTCCCTATCTATTATGGCTTTAATTTAGAATGTCCTCCCAAATTCTCATGTGTTTGGAAGGTGATTGGCTCATAGGGGCACTAAGGTCATCAGTGGATTCACCCACTAATGAGTTCTGTAGCTGAATGTCCTATTACAAGGTGGACCCTGGTTGGAGGTGGGTCACTAAAGGCATAACCTGAAAGGGTCTATTCTTGTCCCTGGCTCCTTCCTTGTCTACTTTCTGGCTTCAATTACTGAGAAAATTTTCCTCCACTATGCCCCGCTGTCATCCTCTTCTGCCTTGGAGCCAGGTGACCAGAGACTAAAATTGTGAGCCACAATAAACCTCTTCCTTAAGTTGTGGTTGTCAGGTATTGCGTCCAGTGACAAGACAGTGACTAAGACACAATCTCTCACCAGCCCAATTCCTCTCCTCCCTACTAATTTGATTCCCTCTGGACTCTCATTTCACCCAGAACTTTTCAACAGGTAAGTGCTCAATAAAAAGTGTTGTTGAAAGTGTCTTTACTCTACTCAGTCTGTAGTCTGCTGATCTGGACTCTATTCTTGCTTTCCACATTGTGCCTTCTAGGTCATCTCTAGTTAGGGCAGGAGGGTAGATTTTTTCTCCTCTGACTCCCAGAAGCCTCCCAGGGCAGCAACCATTTCACATGAGAAGCCTGCTAGATAGAGGTACTCAGAACTGCACCAAGTCTCCAGTGCTATGAGAGGGGCAGATTACAACAGGAGCCACCAATAAGTGCTTCCTGCATGTGCTGGGCCATGCATATATATGATCTCCCACCAACCCTCTGAGGCTGAGTCTGTAGATGAGGAAATGGATGCTCACAGAGGATGGCTAAATTTCCCAAGTCCTACCCCTACCTACCTATTCAAAGGCCGGCACCTTCTCCCCAGCTCCACCATTTATTTTTTATTTATTTATTTATTTTTTTTTTTGTAGTGGGGATTGAACTCATAACTTCACGCTTTCCAGGCAGGCGCTTGTGCTGCTGAGCTAACTTCCTGGCTTCCACTTCTTTTTGAGCTCATGACCCCACACTCCATCCCTGACTTTCCCTTGCTGGCTCTGAAGTTTAAAAAAGTAGCTGTTTCTAATGACAGTTTCTTGTTCTCTTTCCACCCCATGAACAAAAGGAAATATACATTTAAGATAGTTTGAATAACAACATACACTATCAACTACAGTTGCTTTCAGTTCACTTCTGTTATGGATTAAAAACTGGTGGTCAACTTAGCACCAGCTGAATTAATTCAGCTGGTGTTGAGTTAAGGTGGTCCACCTGAAGAAAGTTGCCAGCATAAATAGAGATGTGGAGAAGAAGAGCGAGGCGTTGTACGTTCTTTCAAGAGCCGATGATTCTCCTGGAGGTGCTTGTCATGCTGGCTTCCTCAATATGGATTCGGCCATTATCATTGGAGGAGTTCGGGACCTCATCAATGGGAGTGGCTGTGGTTCACGTTGTGGGAGCTCTGCTCCTCACATTGTGCATCGCTTCCTGGCTCTGGAGGGGAGGCTGTGTGCTGGAGAAGCTTTTCACGCTGGGCTTCCTGACCTGTGCTTGACTATTCTCCATCGTCGGAGGAGCGTGGGACCTCGTTGCCATTGGGGATGGCTGTGGTGCTCTTCGGGGCAGCCCCGCTTCTTCTTTTGAACGTGACTTCTCGGCTCCCATGTAGAACCCTCAACCCACTGCACAGCTCCTTCACCCTGCTGGCATAGACTTCCTAGTTCCACTGCTGACCTTTGGCTGTCCTGGCACAGAACTGTAAATAGACTGGCGAGAGCCCTCATTGTGGGCTCTTAGATTTCCAGTTGGATTTGTGGGAGGCATTGTCATGTGTTTTGGGTCTCTAGTGGGACTCATGCATGACATTGCTGTGGAATCCAGGCCCTCGGCTAAACATCCTGGGTCTTAGTGTTGTGGACAGATTTTCCTGTACTTTCTTGTGTTCAACTTTGGGTGACTATCATAAAACAGTATTATAAACTCTGTGTCCTGTGTGCAGTTGTTCTCCCTGTAACCCCTGACTACAGCAACTTCCATATTTATTAACTCTTCCAACCTCTCACTCTGCAAAAATTGACAGAAAGGTGCTCTTGTCTGTATTTGAGGATAAGGAAGCAAAGGTCTAAACAGGCTTAGAGACATGCTTAGAGTTTCAGTAAATTAATGACCAAGATTGTTGTCTCTACCTGCTAGCCTTTGATATGTACTTTCAAGCAACAGCTCCACCAGCCCATCCTATTCTCCAAGGTGAACATCATGAGTTCCTCAGCATGCCCTCATCTGATGTGTTTTTCTGCACTACTGACATCCTTTTGAAATGTGGCTTACTCTAAGGGTCTGCCCTGCCTGCTGGGCCTGTGCCACTCACTTACTGAGAAAGTAGGTGTGTGTCAGGGCTAGGCTCTGCCCAATGGCTCTCTGAGGTAGTAGTCGTTATTAGCCTAGTTTGCAGATGAGGAAATAGCAATAGACAGGCTAATTGTCTTGACAAGGTTCATACAATTAGTATGCAGCAGAGCTTGGGTTTGAACCCAGGAAGTTTTGATTCCAGCCCTAAAGCTCTTTGTGGTCTCAGCCAAGTCACCTGGTGCAGACTATAAGGTGTCAATGATATAACATGGGGTTACTCTGGTTCTTTCCCAACTGTGCTGTCCAGTGTCATCTGCTGAGTCTGTGAGCAATTAAAGGCCCAACGTGCCTTTCCATAAGCTGTGCTTTATTTAGATGCCCCCTGTTATGGTTTGTGTTTAAATGTACCCCCCAAAGCCTCATGTAGTCATGGCGGGTTGAGCCTTTTGAAGGCGGCTCAATCTAGCATTTGAGATTGGTTCATGGTCTAGCACTGGGATTGGTGGTGTGAGTGCTGTACCTGCCCAGGGGCAGGTAGCCAGCATGTAATATAAGGGAGGGAAGGAGGAGTGCTTTTCCCTTTTGTCCTTTTTGGTCTTGTCGCTTGCAGCTGCCGTGAACAGCTGCCCCTTAGCCACACCATCCCACCTTGGAACCAGCTAAGTATGGACTGAAAACTCCAAAACCTGTAAGCTAAATAAATCTTTCCTTCCTTCATTTTGGATGTCAAGTATTTTGTCTCAGCAATGAGACAAAAGTAACCAAGACACCCCCCCCAAAACACAAAAGAAGTCACTGTTATGCTAAATGAAGGAGTTTACACTTAGGTTCAGTATGTTTTGTAAGAAACACTTTATTTTAGAAGTTTTATGTTTACAGAAAAATTGTGAAGGTGGCACAAAGTTTCTACACATACCCAGTTCCCTCCATTACTAGGATCTTTTATCACAGCATGGTATAATTTTCATTATTAATGAATGAGCATTGACACTTTATTACCTAAAGCCCATTCTATATTCAGACTCCTTAATTTTTATGCATGATTCTATATTACCTTTAGAATTCATGTCTTGACTGTGATAGTTTCTCAGACTTGCCTTGTTTTTGATGATGAACAGTCAGGTATTTTGTAGAATGTCAACTGATATGACATTTTTCTTATAAGCAGAGTGGATTTGGGAGAAAGACTACAAAAGTACTATTCTCATCATATCATGTCATGAGTACAAACTATCAATGTGCTTTTTCATTGTTAATGTTTATCTTCATCACTTGGCTGAGGTGGTATTTGCTACATTTCTCTACTTTAAAGTTGAAGTTACCCTCTGTTATGGTTTATATCTGGACGTTCCCTCCAAAGCCTTATGTGCTCATAGGGGGCCTTTGAAAGATGATTGGATTATGGGTGCAGTAGAGTTGACTTGCTGTTAGGAGGTGAGGTCTGGTTAGAAGAAGCAGTTCAATGCGGGTATTGACCAGGAAGGGTTTATCTCTCTCCCTGGCTCCTTCCGTCACTTTCTGCTTCCTGGCTGCCATGAGGTAAGCAGCTTTCCTCCACCATGCCCCTCTGCTGTCTTGTTTCTCTTTGCAGCAGGACAATCATGAACTGAAAGGTCAGTCAAAATAAACTTCTCCTCCTTTAAGTTGTGGGTGTTGTCAGGTGTTTTGTCCCAGCGAAAAGGAAAGCGACTCAGACTCTTTCTTCCCTTTCCTCAAGATGGAAGGATGTCTCTAGGTGCAGCCTACACTTAAGCTATGAAATGTGCTCTGCCTCCTTGTGGAGGTGTCTACATAAAGTCACTTGGAAGGCGCCTGCGTGTCTCCTTCACATTTCACTCAGCACAAACCCATCTTTCAGGAGGTGGAGACCTGTTTACTACACCTGTTTACTAGTAATTTAACTTTTCGAGGTATGTGGTATCTATGCATTGCAAGCATGGTTTTTGTCTTTTACTTTGTTACTTACAAATACAGTGACCAAAGTAAAACACAGGGACTTGTGAACATACTTCCCATTAAGAGATTCTCTTGACAACTGGGGAGACAACTGGCACTTTTGAGGGACATTACTGAAATTACAATTTTACTGTCTTCTGGATCCCATTTTTCCATTGTACCCACAATGTGATAAGGAATTTTTTCACTAATTGTTTTTCTGAAATCAAACTGTACACCAATTATATTCCCTTGACATTCTAGAAAAGTACCCTACTAAGAAAAGGGAATTCTTTTAAATTTGCATGATTTAATTTCAGTGATCCCTCTCTTATCTTTTAAGAATTCCATTGGTCTGATCAGTCAAGAACTTCTAGATCCTTACTTTTGGAAACGGATGACATTTCCAGTTTTTGCACATCTGCTGTACTCCTCATGGTTTCTCAGCAATGACCAGCAATGTTTCAGCCACTGCACCTACAAATTCTTTTAGTCCCAAGACATCAACTATCTAGGTCTGGAGTCAACTTTATTTATGGATAAATAAAAAGTTGCTCCCTTTGCTGAAAAAGATAGAAGCAGCACATGAGGCAGGTGGTCTTGTTTTCTTCATTCTCCTCCAGAGGCACAATTCTCCATGCAAGTGTATGTGTTGCATCCCTGCCCTGCCCTTTAAGCACTATCTTAAGTCTTACCCACTTTTGATATTTCTTTTGAACAAAACTAATGACATCATCTTCCCTAAGGAGAAGTCCTTAACCTTTTTTATTTTCCTGCTTTAGGCATTACTTAAAAATAACAAAACCACTAAAAGCTAAACTTTATTTAAGGGTTTGACAGTTAAAAGAGGAGAATAAGGGCATTACAAGCAGGAAACAGTGATAAAAATGACAATAATGTTGGCTAAAATGTATTGTAGCAAATGTGCCAGGCTCCAGACCAAGCACTTAGCATGCATTATTCTGTTTAGTTTTTATAGGAACCCTTTGGGAATAGACATCATTCCCATTTTATAGGTAAGGAAATAGGCTTGATGAGGTTAAAAAGCTTGTTCAAGTGGCAAAGCTAAGATTCAAGCTAAATGAGTGTGATTTTTGAATACATGCTCTTAGCAATAACAACTATAGAAATACAGGTGCCTTTTTGTTGTCTGAAGTCATTTTTTAAAAAATGGTTTATTCTAGTGTCTGAGTCTCTTTGGGCTTCTATAACAAACACTATCAAGTGAGTGGCTTATAAGTAACAATAAATATTTATTTCTCATTGTTCTGGAGACTGGCAAACTCAAGATCAGAATTCTGGCAGATTTGGTGTCCCATTGTTCATAGACAATGTCTTCTTGCTGTGCCCTCACATAATGGCAGGGCCATCAGGCCTTTTTTTAAAATTAGGTCACTAATCCCATTTGCAAGGATCAGCCCTCACAACCCTGTCACCTTGTAAGGTCCCACCTCCTAATACTACGGCATCTGGGACAAAGTTTTAGCAAGTAATTTTGGAGGAATACTTGCAGAGGTTGGTACCCTTTGGTACCTCTTCTCTCTTTTGGCTCCCTCCTGTCTCCTGATGGGCCCTGTACTCTTTCTATGCAAGAACTCCTAGAAGCATTCTTTAGACTTCATTAGTTCCTTTACATTAGACTTCATTAGTTCCTTTACATTAATGCACTATCACCAATCCCTCCTAAAATTATACACAAAACTTTGTACATATCTGTATTTTTTTCTGGGAAAATCTGTAATTTTCATTATATTTTTAAATTGGTTTATTATCCAATCCCCTCTGTTGCATTCAAACATTTATGCCATTTCTTTCAACATCTCTTTTTTTCTCCAATAGGGACAGTTTGTGATTGTGAAGCAGACATTTCATTCCTCTGCTCTCTTGCCTCCAAAGCTGTGTTTCCGTGGGCCTATGCATGGAATGGAGCTGCCTGCCACGCAGCACTCTCCAGGTTCTCCCTTTGGAAGGTCTAGGCTCATGTCTCAAGATGCCCCGAAACACCTGCCCTGGCTATCAGTCACGCCAACATGATGTGGCTGCTCCTCCAGGTTTCCAGCCTGGCCAGACACCATTTCAGCTAGGGCGGACACTGCCGTAAACAAAATAGCCAATGTCTTTGCCCTTGGGGCACCAGCATTCCTCATACCAATAAGTCATTCTCTTCTGTAGATCACAATGAAGTCTAGACTCAGTTCCCCTATTTGTCTGTTCTACCTTTTAAGGGAGAAAATTATTAGTAGATCAAGTAAAAAATTTATTAGCTCTGCTGCTTTTAGCAGAATGATCCCTGCGGTTGTCTAATTAGTCAGAAGCCCCATCACTATTCGATTTGGTCCTGTGCCGCTGAGGTGTCTCTTGGGTCCCTGCTTACAGGCAGTTTGCAGCACAGTATAAATTCTCTCACCTGGGCCACTCCTTGTGGCTCACAGTTTCAGCCACACACGTAGCTTCCTGGAGTGCAGTGTTTATCTCACCCTGGGTGACAATGGGCTTTCCCTTTCTCTACCATCCAGGCCTCAGTTTCATTCAACAGGCATGAGAACCCACAGTTTTACAAGTTAACCTCTTTCCTCCTGTCTGTTAGGAAGTAGGTCCCAGAGGGCTTAATGGTTTCTGACTACTTACCTGCTACTTCCCCCAGGCTTCCTGGGTACTTCATCTAGAAAAGTTCTTTCTCTAGAATTCATGTGTTCAACTTAGTCTTGCAGCTTTGGGCAAGCTAAATGCTGAGAGGTGCTGTCATCTATATAGCAGGGATAAGGATACTCATCTCATGAGATTCGCGTGAAGAATAGATGAAACCGTGGAAAGTAGCTGAAGGGCCAGCTGAAAAGTGAGGCTGCCATATAAAGGCACATGCTTATCAGCTGTCTGCCTTTCCTGTCCTGCCACACCTGTCTTCCTCCTGGGCTTCTAGCCTTCTCAGGGCATTTTACCCCTCTGCTTACTTTTACTTTGAAGTTTTATTTCAGTGTCTGCTTTTTGGGGCCATTTTAGGAGAGAAAAAAGAACTTAGAAATATGTCCTAAAATGGTCAGGATGGCAGTAGACTATACTTAGGTGCCCTGAGAGGATAGTCCTAGGAGACAGGGGAGTACTCTTCATCCAGATAGATCATTTCCAACATTCCTGATTCTCAGTACCTGCCTCTGGCCAGGGAACGTGGCGGCTTTGTAGCATGGAGACAACCTGCAGAGAAGCGGGGCAGCTGGGAAGCAAAGCACCCAAGAGGTCATATGGGCATTAGTCTGGGTCCCAAATGCTGGCCAGGAAGGGGTTCAGGTGTTCTGGATTCAAGATTGCTCCTGATAAACCAGTCATTCACAGGGGACACAGGACTCACAAAGCTCCTGGTAAAAGATCTGATGGGAGAGTGAATCAGCACTAGCATCCAAATAGACCTCAGCTGCCAACTCCCCACCTAATCCAGGTGACACATGCTGTGCAAAGGACTATGACACAGCCTATAATCCAGCTGCTGTATTTTAGTGCTGCTATGAGGAGACTTACAAGGGCAGGAGGCACCCTCGATAGGTATGGCCCAAGAGACGGAAATCAGTTGGCACTGTCCATGGAGAGGCACTGCCAGGCTCTGACCAGACACTAGTGCCACTGAGAGGCATCCAGGTTGCCAAAGACCTAGTGGAGTCTGGAAGGACTGGAAAAAAAGATTTCAGATTTCAGCCTGGGCCTGATATTGGGCAGGAAATATCCAAGAAGGGTCCTTGCTCTGGACAGGGACTACTGGGGCTCCACGGAGCAACCAGTTAATGCTGTGGCCCTCTGCTGAGGTGAGCGGTACCCATTTCCATCTGCAGGACAAAGCTGGTATGTCAGGTGCCCTCCAGGTTCAGTTGCACGTATGAGCTGAGAACAGGATGAACCAAGAGGCACTGCCAGAGAGGAGAAAAAGAAGGAGAAATTAGAAGCCCAGGGATGAGGCTGATGAAGAAGGAAGGCCAGCTTACTCAGTCCCATTCCCTACCTCCTCTGCTTTTGGCCTTTGGATCATGGCAATTCCCTGTAATCAGTGACGAGACCGAGAACAACAGTATGGGCAAAGATGAGGCTATGACTATTTCTGGCAATTCCAGAAAAGTCCTGCCCTTTACTGAATGAATGAATAAATGATGCTCTGTATTGGGTTGTCTGAGCTGAGCTCACCTGGGACCCTCTTTATTGTTTTCATTGTCCTTTACCCTCTGAGAAATAGATCTGTTTCCAGGCTTATAGGGGAGCTCAAGCTGAGCCCATAGAAACACTAGCTGGGAGTCAGGGAGGGAGCTGTGAAGTCAGAAGAGTACTACAAGTTTGGGAGTCTCATAGCAAGCATTTTGGGGCTCTTTTCACAGATGGGAGTCCTGGACATAGAACTATTAGTGAGGTTCCAGTAGACTCCAGTCCCACTGGACAATCACACATGGATATCCTGGTCTGGAAAATGTGGATGTCCAGAGGTTGCATTCCCCTGGCTTTTCTTTATGAATGGTGAGAAAAGGCAAAGTCTGCTAGTCCCTCAACTGGGGCCAGATGGTGTGGACCCTAAGCTCTCTGTTTCCATAAAGTGGCACAGGGCTCAGAGGCCTACAGGGGAGCTAAAAATAATGCCCATCTGTTTCTGCTCCCTTGATGGGAGCCCAAGGGAATAGATGAGTTTTGGTCCTCCTTGCCTGGGTGGACATCTTGATGTGGGAGCCAAAAAGGCACCTTATTCCTGCATTTCAGGGTTCCGTAATGAAACCACTGGTGCCAGGCTGGGAAATAAGGAAAAAAGATGGTGAAAGGGACAAAATTAGCCCAATCAAGAAATCAGAACTATGGTTATAAAACTTATATCTCTCAAATTTGAAATTTGTGGTTTTTTTTTAACACTGTGTTACCACTGGATCCTTTGGCCATATAATGTCATTTAGGATAGAGCAGATCCTAAATACTAAATTTCATTCCAATAGTAAATGGAATATGTGGGGACTATATTCCAAGATTTCCAGTAGATGCCTGATACTGCAGATAGTACAAATCCTATGGATACTGTGTTTTTCTCTATATGCCCTGTAGGTTGCCAAATAATAGTAGCGTTAAAATCTATCATTTCATATTTCATGCCCTAGTGCAGTCTTTGCATTACTACTTGGGCTTTGGGGCTATTATTGAATAAAGTAAGGGTCAATTGAGCTCGAGCATTGCAATACTGTGGCAGCTGCCCCAGCAACTGAGATGGCAACTAAGTGACTAACGGGTGGGTGGTGTATATAGTGTGGACACACTGGACAAAGAGATGATTCACATCCTGAGTGGGATGGGGCAGGATGGTTGGAGATTTCATCATGCTACTCAGATGGCACACAATTTTAAATTGATGAACTGTTTATTTCTGGAATTTTCCCTTTAATATTTTCAGACCAAGGGTGACTATGGGTAACTGAAACCATAAGAAAGCAAAACGTCAGAAAAGTTGGGCAGGAATAAGAAGGGACTATGGTACTGAAAACTCAAGTGCTTTCCAACAATATAGCAATCATTTTATGCTTGTGCAAAAGGGGTCTGGGAAAGGAGCTGGGTGGGTGGCACTTTTATGTTCTTTGGGACTATGACTCATGCCAGACTGAAGCAAATATGGCTTCTTCTTCTCTCCCCACTTCCTATTCCCCATATGTCCCCTGAGTAGAGAGCAGTCATGTATAGAAAAGGCCTGGCGAGTATGTCTCAGGGACAGGCAGAATCCCAGAGCAGAAAACACAGTTTGAGATACAAGGATGGGAGAAAGGTCTTCATTCATTTTCAGTCCCTCAACATGTGAAAGTGTCCTACTAAATACGGTAGGCAGGCCAGAAAGTGGAAAAGAAAATGAGCTGAAAGCAAGTTGGACAGAGATTCTGCCCTTAGTCCACCATGTCCTTGCAGACCTCTCCGGGAGGTGGAGTTTCCTTTTCCAGGAGGCGGAGTTTCCTTTCCTTGATGCCCAATGCCACTTGAAAATTACTCCTCTACTGTCAAATTTTAAAAACATATCCTGTTTATTGGACGCTAGACAAAGATCTTGTCACTCTCTTTTTGGTCTGTGTCATTTATCATTTCCTTTCTGGTCACAGAAAACCATGACATTTAATCTCACTGTGTTCCATGTCCTGCTATCATCCCAAGTGACTGCAGCGTTCAGGTGGACCAGGTAACAATGGCTTTCCTCCAGATCTCCAGCTATCTTCTCCAGGTATCTTCACAGGAAATACTTCACTCATTCTCCACATAGCTCTTTCAGGCATTAAGCCCTCTCCTCAAGTATCCTTACTCTCATCCCTTCACTTTAAACAGGTCTTGCCTCTGATGTTCCAGAGAAAGGGATGCTCATCTGCCTCTCTGTGCTCTGCATACACACAGCTCACAGAGTCTTTTTTAATGTCTCTACTCATGCTTAACTCTGCCTTTCCATCTCATAGTAGAAAGCAGCTTTCCCACTGTTAGAGTGAATGTTGTGGACATATAGTATGCCATCCCTGCCTGTCCCCTCGAGGACTTTGCTCCATCAGCATGCTGGTGCCATCATCTGACCTCTTTTGCAACCTCTCCAACTCTCTTAGTCTCTCCCAGGCTCCTGATCCTTAAAGACAAACATACCTCTCTTGAAACTGCATCCCTCTGTTGTTGTTGCCTCCCTTTCCTTTGTAGCTGAGCCTCTTAAACACAGTCCACACGTGTTCCCTGCACTCCCTTGCTTTGCATTCTCAGCATAATCTTTGTTAACAGTAAAACACACCATCAAGGTTACTGATGGCCTCTGTGGCTAAATCTGGCAGGTGCCCCTCAATCTTTGAAGAGCAAAGTCTTTGCCCAGCCTCTCTGAAGCACGTGAGTGTGGCACTCATAGGAGGAGGTAGAACTTTATGAGGCAGGGCCTAGTAGAAGGAAGTTAGGTCACTGGGGACAGATGGGATACTGGAACCCTGGTCCTTCGTCTTCTCTTTGCTTCCCAGACACTGTGAGGCGAACAGCTTTACCTGTGCCACATGCTCTCTGCCATGATGTTCTGTCTTGCCAATGTCCAAAAGCAAGAGGCCAAACAACCATGGACTGAGCATTCTGAAACTGTCAACTAAAATAAACTTTTCCTCCTTATAAGTGGTTTATCTCAGGTATTTAACACAGCAATGCAAAGCTGATTAACACAGTGGTCGGCCTGGGATTTGAACCCAGAGAGCCTGGCACCAGAGTCTGGCCTCCTTCCCACTAACTCTACTGCCTGGTAGTAACAAAGCCTGTGGGTTATACTTCCTTAATAGTGCCTTCAACATCACTGCTCCCCTCCCCCCCGGCGTACTGCATCCTGAAGGTCTGGTTGGCTTTAACCTTCTCTCCTAATTTATGAGATACTATAGGTCCCCGTATCCTTCAGGACAAAGTGAGTCTTTAGGTGGTTTAGAAAGGTTTGTGGATTTTTCTCCCTACTTCCCTGGCCTCATTCCTTGCTTTTCCCTGATACCTACCAGCACAACAGAATTATGGTGACCATATAATTTATCACACTAACTGGAATTGTCTGAGAGTGAACAATTTATAATTAAGCTGGGCCAACAGGCAAAAATCAGGACAGACCCAGACAAACAAGGATATACAGACAATCTACCCACCATCTCCTTATGTAGAAATATTCACTGCCCTCCAAACATGCTGTGTTCTTTCACCCCTGGGCCTCTGAACACACAGTTCTTCCTGCCAGAAAAAGCCCATTTATTCTTTTTCAGGAGCTCTTCCCTGATGTCACTTACCCTGAGTTACATAAGATACCTCTCCTTTCTGCCCTCATGACACTATGCTGCCACTCCTACTAAGAGAATGGCAGCCAACATGACCAGTGGTGGGGTGGATTGAGGTGGGGGACAAAGCAACCATAGCAGATAAGCATAAGGGCAATGGAATCAGTTCATGTGGAATTGTGTATGCCTCAACTTATTATACTACTCAGCCACTTTATGTCTCCATTTCCCTGTAAAAGTTTTTATGAACACTATATGAGCAGGTCTACACGGAATCTGCCAGTTAACATTTATTAAGCATTCACTATTATTATTTACTGAGCATTTACTACACACCAGGCTTTACGGAACATCTCACATACATGATTCATATCATGATTCAGGTATTACCATTTTAATTTCACAACTGGGGAAACTGAAGTTCAAAGAAGCTACCTGCTCTGCTTAACAAGCACCACTGCTCAGTGCTGGCTCCATATTTGAAAACAAGCCTTCTGAACCCACGACACTGTGGCACCTTGTCCTCCTACTTGGTCTCTTTGAGCTGCCTGAGGGCAGAGATGGCACCTTTTGCTTCTGTATCCTCTGCCCAAGCCCCAGGTCTGGCCCAGTCCTGCCACCACTTACAGAATAAAGGAAAGTGTGCACAGAGAGGGAGGAGAGCTGTCAGGGACACAGGCTCACGGGCAGGCAGGGACAAAAGCAGGAAGACGCTCTCCACCAGGGGTGGGTGAAGAAACACCTGCTATTGCCTTCCCTTCCTAAATCTCAGGTTTAAAAAAATTATGTACTAGGGACAAGGAAGGAAAAGCATATTTGCATGAAAGCAAACTTCTTCTAGCCATTTCCAGGTTCTTTTCTCAAGTAATAGCTAGAGGAAGGGCAGCCTAGCATGCCTTAGACCTCCCATAAGCACTTATAGTAACTGAGCAGCCATACAGATGTGTGTGTGTGTGTGTGTGTGTGTAGGGGGTGATCTAGGTGGGATTGGCGTATCAGTCCCTATTTCTGAGGTTAAACAGCAGCAAATTAACAAGCAAACAAACAAAAAAATTCCTACCAGACCTCACACTGCTAAAGAGTAAATACAATTATCTTTAATCAATACAAGCCCTTCAGCAGTGGCTAATGGCTGTCCTGGGCATAATTGTTCCTAGCAGTTGTGGGTGGGGGGCAAGGGAGCTAAGTACTCCAAATTCCTTCTTGCAGGGCAGAGTGTCTAGGAGCGGGAACAGGATCCCCAGGTCAGCAGGGAACAAAGTTAGAGGTAAAATTAGGCCAGGGCAAGATCATGTAATTTGCCCCAGATTGGCAGACCTGTGGCTAGAATCACATGGCTCTTCCTTGTGCTGGGTGACAAAGCCAGGGGCCATCCTGCCCCTCCCTCGGGCTCTGCTGCAAACCCTGAGAGCTGTAGGCAGGCAGGGACTGAGCAGCTTGAAGGTAGCCTATGTCTCTTGAGAACCTACTGTGCAGAGAAGGTTACACACTACAAACGGCTTGTGCTCAGCCCCTTAAGAGACTCCAACTCCAAGGTGAGCGTTTTGTGACACAAAGGGAATTCCACAGGAGGAAGGGGTCATGTCCTGTGGTTCCTCTGCAGACAGAGGCTGATACTCAGCACCTTAGATCAGAGCTCAGGTGGTGCAGTCTGCTGTCTGGGTGCTGGTGTGCCTGACTCAGGGCCCCGGTTGCCCTTGGAGAGGTATGGCTGCGCAGGGGCATCTAGGGACCATCTTCTACATTCCACAAGGTCCAGTGGAGCTGCAGGTAGTGAGGGCTGTGTAGGTTAACTGCTCTTTCCTGGTTGCCTAACTCCCTTCCTGGCGTCCTCTCCTGGGCACTGATTTCTGCCCTGGATGACTCTCAGGTATCTGAACAGCTGCAAAAAATACACTCACACACTCTAACACCAAACCAAAAGGCTCCAGAAACCCTGTGTTCCGTCTCCGAGGTGGAGCATAACCCTTGAGTATTTGGCTTTCAGATAGAATGGGTACAGTCCTTGGGGCTCCACAAGCAGAAGGCCGGGTTCTGCTCTTTCTTCCTTCTGAGACTGTTGGGTGAATTAATTCACTTGTCCCTGACTCTGTTTCTGTCTGTAGGACATGAACAGTAAGAGTTCCAGCTCTGTCGGCTTAGTGTAATGATGGAAAGAGGTGAGCAGAATGAGGCTGGGAACACAGGACACACTTTCCATAGGAGGTGCTGGCTGCCCTATTCAGAGAGGCTGCCAGTGACTCCCCCGTGCTGTTCCCTTTCCCCTGTTTCCCAGTCTCCAGTCTGGCCTCCTGTTCTTTCTGCCCTTCCCCTTGCTTCCTTCCTCTCCATTTCCACTCTCCTTTCCCAAACCCTCTCCCTGCCCACCAGGTGTTCTCTGCAGCTCCCTCCTCCCCAACACAGAGGCCACAGGAAGAGCAGGCAGCAACTGGTGCTCCTGCTTGCTAACTAGGCCATCCAGGTGTAGGCTGCCCTGGAGACTAGCGCTGTATTGATTAGTTGATTGGGGGTGAACACTATATAGACAAGGCAAACCTCCTGAAATGGGCCTTACTTGCTAGTGTCGCTAAGGCCTCCTCAGCGTTTATTTCCTCTTTCTCAGAGAGCAGAAGGCAGAGGCCGTGATCTAGCAAGTGGTGGCACCCAGCATCAATGGCCAGACTTCAGGAACTGTGAGGAGAGGCTGAGTCATGAGGACCACACTTGGGGCCTCCATCCCAGTATGGCTTCCTTCTTCGACTCTATTGTGAGTCTCTTCCTCCCGAAGAACCTCACCTCTTTGCAAGGAACTCCTGGATGTATCCCACTCCCTCTCCCCTGTGGGCAGTGCTACCTGTAGGAGCAGTCCCAAGTCAAGCTCTGGGACTCCTACTTTTAGATGGGGGAGGCAGAAGAGTCCAAATAAATCACTTAGATGCTCAGCCTCAAGGTCATTGTGTACAATGACGCAGGCTGTAGTAGCTAAAATCTGTGTGGCTGCCCATGGTGAGGGGAAAAGCAGCTTTTCTAATTCACACAGACACATTTAGCCCAGTCAGACCCTACTCAACTTAAGAGTGTTCTGTTGGCAGCCTGCTTCCCTGCTTGGAGCAATTTTCTCTGTGACTAAACTCCTTCTCTGGTCCCTCTGTCTGTTCTTTTGGGACCTGATTTCCTGTCTTGTTACAGGGTTCCTGAGCTGAACTGTAGCATCCTCAACGGCCCCCCCCCACATGCCTTCCACAGAATCTCCCTACTGAGTCAGCTTTTGATATTCTTAAGGCAAAGGAGAGTCTACCTTCTTGCCTAAGGAATCTACCAGAGATCTCATAACTCATCAGACACCTCACTGTGTTCCTTCCTGCTGCAGATTAGCACTGTTAACCATCATCTTTTTTCTCTGCAGAGTTGCAGGATGTTAGTTCTTCCCCCACCCAGCCCCTGGCCATGAATGTCATCTTTTCTGGTCCAGTCCTAACAGGCCCCACATAGAATTTCAAATCTCCTGGCTCCGTTGGTTGTCCTGTTCTCTGCTCCCTGATTAGAGAAGCTCAAATTGCCTGAGTGCTAAGAATAGCAGCATCATCAGTGACTAAACCTGACAGACAGCACCTCGTTCCCCCACCTCCTCATTCCAGTGTGCCTGGGGACACAGCCCTGGAGTCTCTGCTCCCTCAGGAATCATTGGAGGCTGCAGCACCATCTGGCAACCCCTTACAGCTGACCCACAGGCCACCCTCCCCCTCAGAGCAGGGCAGCAGCAGGGGCTCCTTTCCTTCTGAAAGAGGACGACCAATGGAGGGGCACATTTGACCAAGGGCTTTGTCACAGTAGCTCTGGGAGCTGTCACCATAGAGGCCAGGTCACAGCCTGGGCATGAGCAGAACCTCCAGGAGAGAGAAAGGCAAGATGCTGTGAGCTGAGGGTCTCAAGTGATTCTGATGTGGCTGGTTCAGTTGCTGGCTTCTGGGAGACACTGGCTCAGGTGACTTTCTCATGTTTGTCTTCAACTCATAGTAGCCCCCTGTTGGGACAGTGACCAGTGACATTGCTGGGGCCACATGTCACATCTACATAAGTCCAAGTGACAGTTAATAAGACTGAACTGAGTATGTTTCTCATATGCAGAGAAGCCCTGTGTGGGGTTTATTCTCCATAACCAGGATTTGGGAGGTTTATCTTCTATCTCGGGATGCCTTACATGTCTCTTGTGCATTTTTGTAGAGCTCCTATATGATCCAACAGACTATCTCCCTATAATCATTCCCAGTGAATTTAGAGCCCCCTTCTTTCCATTTTCTATCTGAAAACTCCTAATCATCCTTTGAAGCCCACCTGAGTCGTAACCATCCCTCTGAAGTCTTCTATGAGCTGCTATTCTCCCCACTCCATGTAAGTAATTACTCCTTTCTCTCTGTACAGTGAAAGACTTTTCTTGTGATAGACATATTCCAGACTTGGAATGTGTTTTGCTTGTCTGTTTCCCCCATGGACCAGGGCCGAACTTATGCCTAATCATCTTCTGTGTCTCCCACAGTGCCTGGCAAGTTGTAGGTGTTCAATAAATGCTTATTGAGTAAATGAGTGCAGTACAAATCTTTCACCTAGGATTCAGGCAGCTTGAGTGTAAGTTTCATGTATCTTTTAACAGCCAGGACTGTCTAGGGCTGAGCACGGAAATGTTCACATACCTCTGTGGAATAAGAGGTGTCACTGTTCTCATCCTGCTCCCAAACTCATCTGAACTCAATGAAAACCTCAACTGTCTCATCACCAATTCCTCCTGGCACATTCAGTCACTCTCTGCTCTGTTCAAGCCTCTGTAAACACGCCTGCATCATGGTATTCATCCTGCTGTATCACAGCCATTTGTTTATATATCTGTCTTCCACACTAGACATGAGCTCCTCGGGGAGAAGCCTGCTTCTCATTCTTCTTCAGCAGGATATCTGGCACGATGCAGTGCTCCGTGCCGATGTGGGGAGTGAATCACCACGATGAGGCCTGCGATTCCAGGAGTGGCTCACAGCTGGACAGGGATCCTGGGATGAGAATGATGTGGTTGTGGCTCTGGATTCTCTTAGAGGAGCCTTGCTAGAGCCACTGCTCTTGTGCTAAGAACAAGCAAGTGCTGGGAAAGTTGACAAAGATGGCTCGTTCCTTGGCTTGGCTCCCTATAGCCTCCTCTTGTTCCTGTCCTTAAACTTCCAGGAGTATCTGACCCATCAATCTTTACAGCTGTCACACCTGGACAATTGAGTATTTGTGGAGGTCACAGAATATATGGGTCACAGGCTCAGATGTCCGCTTTGGAAGAACAACGGAGCGCTCCTTTGTCCTCTTCTCATCCTAACCATCCCTTGGTCAGTATTAATTATGCACCTACTACACCTAAGCCCCTTTCCAGGTGCTGAAAGCACTTTTCTGGCAGGAGTGCCTGAGTGGTCCATGGTTACTAAGATTTTGAAGAAGGGAGAAGATGGGGAGGGGCTGCATAAGCAAAGCAAGTCTAGGAACAATACATTACGAATGTCAGGAAAATAGTTCTAACATCTTCAGGGCAGCTGACAGCTCTCTGAGGTACTACTGAGCAACATGCCCGGCAGGCCAGGGGTCCTTTCAGGGGGCCAGCTGGGAGTGAGACCGAGCTGCCCACACTCGGCCATGGTTGTCTTCCGTGAGTGCCCGGCTCAGACGGCTTCCAGCCTGGTGCTGGGCTCTATCTCCAGCACCTCATTTAAGAGGTAATCATTTTAATAAATATGAATTGTGGGACTGTTGCCTGAGAGCAAAACTGAAATCAAATCCATAATCCAGACAGAGGGGAGTGCAGTTGCACTGGGTTAATTATGCACATAACAGGCATATGGCGGCGCACCTCCAGACCAACAGGCAGAGAGCATTCTCTGGGATGCAATTAGTTCCTGTGCATGCATAAAAAATGAGCCAATGCCTCCAAAAGAAAAATAAAATTACCGAAGTCATAACCTCACACCAGTGTAATTACAATCACTGAGTCTCACCACTTGGTTTAAGTAACACTTATTCATCTGCAGGCGTGCAGGTGGGCTTGCCTAGCAGCGGCCTCCTTCTCAGCCTCGTTCTGCCCAGTGCCTCCTCCCTTTCCCAGACCCCTGCACTCCCATCATATCCTTTCCCTCCCCAAATCCTGAACACCACTTTGCTTAACACTGGTCCTCCATGGTAATTTGACAAGTAGAACATTACTCTTGAATAATAACAGCCCAAATGCAGTGGGCCGGGCATGCTACTCATTACCTACAAACCCTCACTGGAACGCAACAAAGTAGGTAATGCTATTAATCCCACTTTTCAGACAGGGAAAGTGAGGCTTCAGAAGTCCAGTAAGCTTGCAAGGCTGCCCAGACCATCCAACCCACACGCTTCTCATCATTTTCTGTGGACTTGGACACAGAACTCCGGTTTCAAATTTCTAGCATTGGCTCCTTGGGCAGGTCATTTCATCTTTTTCAGTCATCCCACCTTCCCTCTCTGCAAAGATGTGATAACAAAACTCACCTTCAGGGTTGCTCTGACATGGGGATTAAGTGAAATCTTTTATGTAAAAGGGATGAGCAGAAATGCATAATGACTGAGACTCTGGCTCTGGAATCAGAACCAACTAGAGTTGAAGTCTCTCTCAACTGGGCCATTTCCCCAGTCTTCTCCTCCTCCCTTCCTTCAGATCTTTGCTCAGTTATCACCTTGTCAGGGGCTGTCATGACACCTTCCTCTGGTCACAGTGCCCATCCCTGGCCCTCCATAGCATCATTCTTTGCTTTCTATTTCTCCTGACACAACTTTCTTACACACTATTCATTGCACTTTCTTTGCTTATTCCTGTGTCCACTGGAGCTAAGCTGTATGTGGGCAGGGATGGTTATCTGCACTGTTATGAGGGAACACTGCTATGTTTCCAGCACCAAAGACAGTGCCTGGGCACTTAGTAGGTACTCAGTAAACATTTGTGAATGAAAGACTAAATGATTCACCTCAACAAACCTCAATTTCCTAATCTTTAAGATACCACCTCTTGGGTTTTTGTGTGAATTACAGGAGATAGCTGCCAAAGTGCTTAATACAATGTGTGACACTTGGCACTTGCTCCAAACACGGTGGTTATGAAATAAGACTATTTGTTATTCACCACTATAACTCTGGTGCTCAGGACAGTGACGAACGCAAGGTAGACATTCACTAAGAATCTGCTGAATGGATTGCTGTTCAACGGTTCTTTGAATCTAAAGAGGCAGAGGTCTGTTGGGAACTGGGCATCGTGATGTCCTATGGGCCAGACTATTGTGCACAGAGGGCCACAGCTGTGCACTGGATGCTCACAGCATGGCCACTTGCCAAGGCAGGCACAAGGCAGCTGACTAGGATCCTGAGGTTGGAGATACCAGATGAACTATAACATGTTCAGTTAAATTTGAGTTTTAGATGTAATTATGTTCCATGCAATATTTGGGCCATACTTACACTAAAGAAAAATCTATCATTCTATATTTTCATTTATTAAATCTGGAATGTTAGCTGAAAATATATTTTCCATGGCATCCCAAAAAGACAGAGGCACCAGAATATCCTATGCTGCAGCTATATCTCTGCCTCCACTGTGGCCAGGGTTGCTTAGATAGATTCTGATGAGCTTCAAGGCACAGCAAAGGCAGGCGATGTATATGCAGTGTGGTGGCTGTACAGTAGAGAGGTATCAAGCACAAAGAAGAGGTATCAAGCAAGGCAGTGACCTGTGCCACTGGGCAGAGGCTGGTACTCTGGGGAGTGGGCACAAAGTGAGAACACAGATGCCCTCCTGTGACAAAGATACCCCTGCCCTTAGTTGTGTTATTAACAATTCTTCCACATTTGCAAGTACCATTGTTAATCTCAGAGAAGGTGTCCCTTCCCCCTCAGAGATGAGGGGATTTAAAACTGAGTTACACAAGCACTGCCTGTATTGCCCAGTAGGTTCAAAGTTGACCTACAGCTCGATCTTTGAGTACCCTCCGGATGTACCCGACCTGTGTGAAATGGGGTGCAATGAGGCCATAGTGCCTAATCTGTGCCATCAGTGAAGCACCTGGATGTTAGGTCTCTCTGTGTCACTTGCTGGGTGCTATGAGCCCAGCCAGATGCTTGTAGTTCTGTGCCATGTTTAGTCCTATAGACTATGTGCTCATCCCACTATGGCCTGTCTCTATCCTGGCCCAGCTCTTGTTCTCAACACCCTGGAGGTTACTGTGTCAAGCCCAGATCCTTTACTTCTACTGGGAAGTTAGGCAGGGTCAAATCTGGATTGAAACCCCAGAATAGGAGGTCCCCCCACCAAGCCCAGTTCCAAGCCTGGGATGCTCCTCAATCCTAAAGCAGCCCAGGATGCCCCAGTTGGGTGCCCTCCAGGCCTTCCCAGTCCAATCTACTTCCTGCATTGGAGGCAGGCTTGCCTGTATCCCTCCCGAGTATTAGAATTCCTAGTGCCTCTATCCAAACTAATCTTACCCTGCTTTGAGGGTCAGGAGGCCTGTTCCAGCAAGTGAAACCCAGAGGTGACTCTAATCACCAGCCTGTAATTACTTTTCACACTCTGGTTACATCTTGATGGTCCTCCTCAGCAGTGTGTGTGTTTTATGCTAATGATCACATAGTGGGCTGGTGCGGGAAGGCTGAGGACAGATCTTTCACAGCAAAGAGGCAGCTGGGACCTTCTTTCAAACTGAGAATTTTGGAGCTTCAAGGTATGTATCCTTGTGCAATAGGCTGAAGTCAGTGTCTTCTCCACATGGGTCTAGGATGATCATCCCTCTCCTCTTACACCTTTCCTATATCCTGTTGCATTCCTCAGACAAACAGCACCTCAATCAGGGCAATGGAGGGTTACAGGGGGGCACCTGCAGAGATGTGGGTAGGGTGTGCAGAGAGCACAGGGGAGAGAGCGGTCCACCAGGTTGACCAGACAACAGCTGTGACCAACTGGAACAATGATGGTGAACCTTTTAGAGATGACTGCCCCAACTGCAACCCCAAACCCACTTATTTATCACAAAGTGCAGACAGTGCAATTAAACCTGAATACTGATGTTTTAGTTTAGAAAAAAAACCTCATACATTAACATCTTTTGTCTTAAAAGAAAAACAAATAACATGTGTACCAGAGGTTCACCACCACAAAACAACAAAACAAAAGGCTAAAGGATGAGGGGAAGAAGTAGTGCCAAAACCTAGAAAAAGAGAGTCATGTGGAAAGAGACCAAGAAAGAGACTGTGGCCTTCAGTTGTGACATAGAGCCAGTCTGAGGTGACCCACAGGGAGGCAGCCAAGTGAACACATGTCTTTCCTCTCTCAAATCTTGCCAGGGCTCCCCATTGGCCAAACCCAGCTGGAGAGGGATGGCGCTCAACCTGGTGGAGGCTCCTCTGGCACCTGCCCCACAAGCTCTCTCTGAGGGCACCTCCAGGGGTCACTTCCATACTCTGCACCTGCCCTGGGCTGAGGAGTGAGTGAGGAGAGCTGGGGCTTTCTCTTTTCTTGATCGGATATTGTGAGGGCATGGATGGAGTATGGGCAGATTTTTCAGAAGTTTCAGAAAAACAAATACAGGACTTTCTTGGAGAAGCTTTGAAACCTTGCCCCATGTGACCTTGGTCACATTACTCACTCTCTGAGGTGTGGATTGCTATCTCTAAAGTGATATTGCTAACTGACCACACGGGGTTATTGTGAGGAGCACATGAGAGCACATGAGTAAAAGCTCTCAGTGCAGTGCAGGGCACATAGTAGGCTTGCAGTGAGAGAGTCTTCAGTCTCAGATGGCAGCTGGGGGTCACCTGGTGACCTAGAGTCCCCTCTAGCCCCGGGCTTGCTGTCCGGTGTCTCCTTCAGCCTCTCGGGCCCTTGCACATGGTAGGTACTTGGCCTCTGCCCAGCCTGGGGTCGGCTGTAGGAAGTGAGTTGCCTGCCCCCATCTGCTAAAGGCAATGCTCACTAGCATTCAGCCAGTTCCAGACTCTGGTGTGTCTGCTTATGCTTACGAGTACTGGCTGGCTTCGTGTCTCAAGTGACTACAATGCTGGGTGCCAAGGGAGCAGGAAAAAGGGGCTGAGGGCCAAGCAGAGGAGAGGACCCACCCTGCAGGATCCTGTGCCCTGGCAGGAAGAGAGGGGAGGGCCCTTCCTGCCCAGGAGACCAGCAGCTGCCTGTTCATCTCGTTAGCTGGAGCACAGTCAACACAGTTAGGAATGGAGGACGTCTCATGTTTATTCATGCAGCGGTGACACACTGTCGTTCTGTGCTGGCCATTGTCCCTGGGGGTGGTTTGTGGCCCTGATGCTCCTTTTAACTTTCTGTTTTTCTATCCAGTTCCTGGGTGTGCACTGGCGCCTTCTCATCGACTCATTTTCAAATTGTAAATGAACATCTGTATAATGTCTTACAGTTTACAAAGCACTTTCTACATCCGTTACTTTGGGGAAGTCTCATAGCAGCCCTATATAGTTTCTATGATCATTGTATCATTTTATATATGTCCTGGGCTCTGCAGCCCCCGTGAGAGAGGAAGGTAGCCTGTGAGCACAGCCTTGGGTGTACCACTGCAGCAGGCAGCCAGGGAGGAGAGGTTGGAGTCTGCACTATTCTGTATCTGCTTGTGGGGCACATGGATTTTGCTGACCTGTATGGTGGGGCAGGGGATGAAGCACTGGCAACCAGTGAAGCAAACGTCTCCTGAGTGAGCTGTTATCTCCTCCCCTCCTGGCTCAGCTCTTGGGGCTCCTTTGCCAGTAGCAATGCAGGGAATAGTGAATACCCATCTCTGGTGGGATGTGCTGGGGTGCTGGCAACCCTCTGTTGAAGAACAGTGTGGCAGTGCTGCCTCCTCAGCAATCTCACGCCTCTGATAGCTGCCTGACACCCTCACCGCTTGCTCTTCTCTGTTCCTGGGGCTACTGAGGACACCCCTAGCTATGGCACATTTTTTTGGGAAGAGTCTCACCAGCTACATGTGAGCTCATCTTTCCCTGACCAGCCTATCTAGAGAGCGTCTGCCATGACTCTCTACCTTCTTACACTTTTGCTAAGGGTATGCATTAACCCTGTACTAATATTTATGAGGTGCTTTCCCTTGGCTAATTTTAAAAAATCTTTGATTCTTCCAGTAATACTGAGCTAGCACCCTCCCCCCATATCGGAGATAAGGACACTAAGGGCTCAGAAAGATGACATGATTTGCCGAAGGCTGTTGGCTCCCAGACCTCAGCGAGGGACACCAGCAGACATGCAGATGCCCAGGTCAGTGAGTGACATCACCAGGCCCCCTCTGTTTCAATACTGCCTACTTCAAGGCACACACTAAACAGATTCTCAAGTCTTGTCAACTCTACCATCGGCATATTTGTTTACTCCATCTAATCCTATCTCCATTTTCCTAGCCGGCCTCTATCTTTACTTCCTGGGGGCTGCCTCACCTTTGCCTGTCAGGGTCTCAGTTCTGTCCCCTATAGATGAGGCTGAGTCCAACCAGCTCTGAGGCAAAGTCCCTTCAAAGGGCCACAAGACAGGACGACTGGCTGTTCTCCTTTCCAGGGCTGCACTATGATCATTGCAGTCCCCTCCCTCCATAAACAATTCTTAAAAATTAGACTTTACAATTACACTGGTCTAAAGAATCTTAGCTGGATTCATTATCATGCATTCATTATTATCATGATATTCATTTTTTCTCTGATTTACAAAGATTAAAACATTTTCATGGATCCTGAAAGTACTCTGACCCTGAGCACTGTCTTCTGTGCCTGCCGGATAGCTGGGCACTGCCTCTAGGAAGCCCTTTGGTTCCAGGCAAAGGAGTGGTTGGTGACCCTGCTTCAAGGCCTCTTGTGGTCTTGTTCCCCTTCACCCCTCTGACTTCACTGATTTCTTCCCTCCCTTGGTTACTTCTACTCCAGTCATCTTCACAAGTTCATCTTCAGCCACACCAGGACTGTTGCCTGGAACAGACCACTGCCTAACTTCCTTCAGATCTTTGCTCAAATGTCGCCTCGTCCACACTGCCTTCTGTGACCACCAGCACAATAGCGCTCTCCTAGTCTCCCTTCCTCCCATCTGCTCATGTCTGTCTGATTCTTTCAATTCAAGTAGCCAGTGACCTTTCAGAAAAGCAGAAAATTTGATCATGTCTGTCTCCTACTTAAAATTGATTCATGGTTCCCATTGTTTTTGGAAGATCAAAACTCCCTAGCATGACCTATACAGGCCTGACAAGCTAATGCTAATCTCCAGGATGCTCCTGGGAGGCCACTCTGAGCAGGACCCATGTTGCTGTACAGGTCCTCTTTCCCTAAGGCCATCCAAGTGCAACACCCTGAACTAATAATGGTCTTGTGAGATGCTCTGATCACCTGGGCCTCAGAATTTCCTCATCTAAGAAAAGAAGAAGCCTCAGCAAGCCAGAGAAGGATTGCGAGTGACATGAAGGAGGAGGGGATAGACAGGATGACTCCACAAATCCCTGCAGGTTTGTAGGTTTTACTCTCATCTTGAGCCTAGCTCAACTCACTGGAGAGAGGCCAAGGCCACTCAGGACCAGCGAGTTGGGGAAGCAGCGCCAGAAATTTTATGTGGCAATACCTACTTTCTAGGCACTGCTTTCTAGAAGCCCTAGGATGTAGAACCAGGATCCAGTCAGGTAGTGCATCCTTGTGCCTCCTGTACCCCTGCATGTCTTTGTGTCCCTGCTTGGTGGAAAGGGACAGCCAGGGAGCCTCAACACAACACCCCATGTTTCCATGAAAGCTGAACCTTACTGAAATGATACAAACAGATATTTACTAAGCCTGTGCCAGTCATAGTCATATAGAGTCATATATACCTCACAACAGTCTCAGGGGGGAAGGTACCATTTGAGGAATGAGCTGGAGCTACATCTACTTCACTCTGCTGAGAAGGCCAGGGAGGCAAGAGTGGGGAAAGGCTTTGTGGGGAACAGGTTCTGCACTTTCCAGGAAAACACCCTAAGGACAATTAGAGACAGCCTGAGAAGATGACCTTACTTGTGCAGCTCTGATATAGCTGAAGGTGACATAAATACCATAGTATGAGGCACTACCAAGAGTAGTTATCAGAACGGTGCCTGGAAAAGGATGAGCACTGAAAAAATATTTGATGAAAAAAACTGATTGATTGATTGATTGATTGATTGCAGTACTGAGAATAGAATCCAGGGTGTTGCATATGCTAAGCAAGCGCTCTGCCACTGTGCTACATTCCCAGCCCTTTTTATTTTTATTTTTTTATCTTGAGACAGGGTCTTACTAATTGAACTTCAGATCCTCTTACCTCAGCTTTCTGAGCAGCTGGGATTATAGGCATGCAGTACGATGCCCAAAGGAAAAAACATATTTATTGAGCATCTACTTAGTGCCAGTGCTCTAAAAGATAATTTTCACATATTGTTTCATTTAAGCCACATAAAAACTGTAAGGAATAGCCATGTTAACTCTATTTAACAGAGAAGAAAACAGAAGCTCAGAATGAATAAGTAAGGTACCTTAACAAAGGCTCTACAACAACTGAATGTAATCAATGCCATCCAAAAAATAACTGCTGGGATTTATTCCCAGGTATATTTGACCCACTTCTAATGGCCCAGGTACTTGGTTAATACTTGTTAGATGACAAATGAAAACTGGGCTGCCGACAGGTCTTCCTGGGAATGAAAGCCTACTGGAGAAGACAAGATCTGGGAGCAGAAGATGAATCTGGAGCTTGACTGCAGGTCCTCAGCCTTCCCTGCCCTACCTCAGTTTGGGATTTCGCTCTCTCCATGCTGCTAATGCATGACCCACGCTCCCAAGCTCCCTCCTTAGCCCTATCTACCCTTGAGCCATAGCTGTGAAATCATAATGACAGATCCAGTTCAGCAACCAGGATGAGTCTGTGAGTATGACTGCTCAGCAGGGAGGTGACCCCTGTTCTGACCTTGCCCCATGACAAGTGAGCTCTCCTCTCTCATTTAGATAGCTAGGAAACACCCACTCCTCCAGTAAGCAACCCTGGGTTGACCAGAAGCTGGTGGTCACCTAAAGCAGGTCTCCATCCACAGGCAGAAATCCTCAAGCCCAGATCTTAGCAAGCATCTGTTGTTTTACTGGGTTATGAATGTAACATCATGTGAAGGTTTAGCTCCCAGTAAGGACATCCTCCACGCGTTCCAAGGGAAATCTTTCCAGCAGGGGAAGCATCTGCCAGAGTTGACCTCACCACTTCTCATTTCTAAAGGTTGTCATGGGATAAGCCCACCAGCTCTTGATGGCAGGTAGTTGAGAGTGCCTCTTTAAAAGCCAAGGAGCAGAAAGGGGAGGCAGAGGGGGAAGAGTACAATAGATGGCAGAGATATTGGGACAAGGGTGTTCTTTAACAAGAGAAAAGGCACTTTCTAGAGGAGGCTTTGCTTAGGCAAGAGCTGGGGAATGACCTATGGGAACACCAGTGAGGTGTCAGTGGGAAGAGTGGTGTGGTGCCAGGTCAGAGATGTGGGCACACAGAGGGACGCGGTGTTCAGAATGAATTCGTCTAGATTTTAGCTGTGCAAATCCTTGTCTTTTCTTCCCTCAGCCCTGCCTCAGGAACTTAGAATAATATAGCTTCTGAGATTGCTTTTAAAGCCTTCTCTTTTGCAAATTAGAAACTCAGGGTCCTAAGACCTGCCCTAGGCCACTGTAGGACCCTGCTCTGGGGCTCATGGAGGAGGCTGGGAGTAAGCAGACTATGTTACTTCATCGTCTCTTCCCTCATGTTTTTCCCAGACTAACAGAACCAGCACAGGGGTGCAGAAGGGCTCTGCAGGGAAGAGAGGCCTGCAGGGCCAGGGCAGACACCAGTGACAAGAGCAATTTATTTCTCAGGCACAGATTAGACGGCAACTGAGAAATCCTTCTTCATGCCATCCATCAGTGGGCTGCCTCCAGCAGCCTTCAGGGGTTCAGGAAATTTGTCTTAACTGCACTGCTCCAGCACTTCATTTGGGCCCCTGTGGTGAGAATGCTGCCAGAGACCTCCCAGACCAGCAGAAAGAATCCAACCCAAAGATCATGCACAGAGCTGGTACCTCATGAACAGCGGCTGCCTCCTCCCCACCCCGCAAGCTGCACAAACTCCTTGGAGGAGTTGAAGCACCTCCTTATGGGTGCAGAAGCTGGGGTTTTATCAGTGCTTAGCACTGACTGGCAAAGGAGTAATCCCGGAGGCTCTGCCCAGATATCTGAGATCACAAGGATTCTCCTGCTCTGACAACAGGGTGCTGGCTGAAAGTAGAGTATCAGCTGAAGCACTGGTAGACTTTTTCTGAAAGCCCAGACAGTAAATATTTGAGGCTTGGAGGCCATAATGTCTCCATCACAACTGCTCACCTTTGCCACTGTAGTGTAAAAGTTGCCATTCATAATACATAAATGAGCGAGTACAGTCAGGTACCAATAAAACTTTATAAAAATGAGGGGAAGGGCCCATGGCTGAATGATAATGTCCAAAAACCCTTGAGAACTTCCAATTGTTTGGCAAGACTTACCAATTCATAATGATACATTTTTAAATGAAAAATTCTAAACAGGGCAATATGTCCATTGGGGTTTTCCCTAAATTCTAATATGGTGAGTCTGTAAAGTGTATTACCAAGTCTCAGAAACCTAGAAATACGTTCTTTTGTGGATTTGGGGCTACTACAGTAACTCTATAATTAGTGTTGGGCAGGACCATGTAGGAGCTCAACATAGGCAATTAAGTCCTATTTCTTGAGTTCAGTGCTTGCTCTACTCCTTTTTTGTCCGACCTTAATTTCCCTAGTCTTTGTTTCCTCTTCTATGAAATGGGGACAATAATAGTTTAGTCTCAAGTGTTTGTTGTGAAACCAAATGAACTATTACAGGAAAAGCCTTTGGAAGAATGCCAGGCATGTGGTGGGTCCTCACACCTACCTGGTGCTAGACCTTAGTCAACCTTCACTACACACTGGTCTGGCGTTGCTGACCTGAGGTGAAGAAGGAGGGCGAGGTGCCAGTATACTTGCTCCTACTCAAAGAGCAATAGGTGATCGTGCCCATTTAAGCAGCTTGGAATAGGGCATTTGGGATTTCTTTTCTGCTTTCACCCATTTTTATTAGAATAGAACTGGATTAATTATGGCAAAGAGAAGAAGGAAAAGATGAGGAAAACACACTCATTGTATTGTGACAATAGGCTAGGCAGGGCTAGGTTGCTTGCATATTTTATTTCATAAAATCCACACAACCACACTACAATATAGGTATTATTATCCTCATTTTACAGAAAAAAAATTAAATCTCAGAAAGGATTTGTGAGATGTTCAAAGTCACCAAGACTGCCTAATTACAAGCTCATTCTTTGATCAAATATTTTTCACCAATTATAGGCCAGATACTGACTACCCTATTTGGGTGACAGAGAAAAAGAAAATGAACAACATGATCTAGAAGAGGAAGATGAGAATTTAAATCAATCATCAAGGTCGGGTTACAGGGGAAGTTTGGGAAAGTAGATAAGCTTCTCCAAAGAAGTGACACTTGTTCTGACCCCTGAAGGATGAATATGTCTCCTGGGAGAACAAGGGGGAAAGCATATTCCAAGGAGAAGTAATATCACATGCAAACACACAAAGGCATTAAATAACATTGTGCTTTGGAAGAGTCATTCATCTACTCTAGCAGGATCACAAGGACAAGTGCAGGGCAATGAGGTAGGAGAGGCAGTTTGCAGGGGACTCAGGGAGGTCATGATCGAGAGTTTAAACTTGATCCTGCATGCAGCAGGGAGACATTTTGAGTTTTAAGCAGGGTAGCAACAGAATGAAACTGTTGTAGCCATGAAAAATGAAAGTTAAACTGGAACAAGTCAGGATGCACCATCTCACAGGCAACCAAAATAATTCAGAGAAAAGACGATGAAAGGGTTATCTAAAAAGTGGCAGTGAGGATAGGACTGAGAAGGATAATTTGAGAGACACTGAGGAGGTAGGGGTTGGCTGGACTTAGTGACTGGAATCAGGGGTGAGATGAGGGGGAAGGAATGGAGTCTATGAAAATTTGGAGGCTGCCTTAGGCTGATGTGAAGAATACAGGAAGGGAAGCAGGATTTTATTCAATGTGAATGAGTTCCACTTGGGTCATGCTAAGGATGGCTAGCAGGGGGGTCAGATGTGGAAGACAGGTGGGTGTCTGGATGTTGGGTTGGGAAAAAGAGAGTAACACACACTTTTATCCCAGCCCCATCTGGCACTCACTGGAAAGAGCTGTGAAACAGAACCATCATTTAGCCTGGAGAATCAACTGTGGGAGGATGATGGGGAATGCTCCCGAGGTTGCTGTCTGCAGAGTGGCCTCTACATTTGTTCTGGGGGAAGAGTCTAGAGGTGGGGAACACCAGAAGGGAGAAATTCCCTTCTTTAAGAACCAGTTAACTATGAACAGCTTTCATATTCCTTTCTTTCCAGTAAAATTTAAATTCTGATACTTAGTCTGTGATTCAGTTATCTGGCTTTTTAAGGGCCAAAGGATGTACCATATGCAAAGATGAGCCAATACCCAGCCTTCATGTAACATGAAAATATCTTCCTGACTCTTTCCATCCTCTCCAGACCTTGAGTCTTCATTTATGCTGAGGCATCTTTGCTGCCATTAGGATAGTTCCTGAGACTACAGATGGCAGCTCAGGAGAAATTCCCTACTCACATGGTCAACCAGTTTCCCAAACCATGCCCTTCAGATTGACTCACTGCAGTTCCCAGCCTTGACTGCACAGAAGACCACCAGAAGGAAGGGGCAAAGACTTTTCAAAGCGTAGTAGAATGGTGTATATGTTTGTGTGTTTGCATGTACGTGTGTGTGTACATGTGTGGCATTGGGGGATGGAGGGAAGGCAAGGAAGTCAAAGACACAGAAGGAGGCAAATGCGGTCAGAAAGCAATAGAGAGAATGTTCACACACAAGGGAAGCACAAGGCAGAGGCAGGAAATGGGAAAGAAATAAGGGGTGATAGTGATGGGGCAGGCAGGTGCAAGGAAGAGACAGAAATTCAAACCAATCTTCTCTGTGATCAGAGTGTCCTTGGCCATGGTGCTGAACACTAAAATGACTATCAGCACAGGTGAGAGAACAAGGCTATGGCCTTAAATTATCATATTCACCAAGTCCCTTGTAAGGAGTACTGAGAACCCATTGTATGCCACATGTTCTGATACTTGTTTTTACACATTGTATTTAATCACATGATAACTTCTTAATACAGCAGTGCAAGGAACTGTTACAGGTCTATCCTTCAGTTATTCAAACCAAACTACAGCAGAGGCCAGGTGCTGACTGAAGATAATTGACCTTATGAAAAACCTTAAAAATAGGCAAAAAGGAGAGAGAGTTGGCCTCTGGTTATATTTAAATGAGGGCCAAAGGGATCAGGGCTATACAGAGAGTGACACAGCATGGATCTTCTCAGGGATCTGTCCCACCAGAATACTGCAGGTCTGTGCTAACAGAGAGGAAAAGTCCTGTGAAATTTTATATGTAATTATAAATAAATATTTTTTTAAATAAATATTTTTAATAAAAGAACATGATGCATACAAAAGTGAATGCTTCACAGTAGAGACTTCAGCAAGTCTAATCCATTCCAATTACGTTGTTATTGTTAAAACAGTTTTAGACACCTTTTCTTAAATATCTTTATTTATATGTATTCAATTGTGAAACTTCCTCATTTTGTGAGTGGAATTATTTTTCCAATACAACCTTCCTGACCATTTTACTTTTTAGCTTTAAATTGTTTAATGGGCTTTACTTTTTAGAGCAGTTTTACATTCACAGTAAAATTGAACAGATATTATTTCCTGTGTTTCTCTCATTTTGGCTGTTTAAACACACACATACATAACAGTATAGCTGAGAAGCTGGATAGTTCTATCTGGAGTATAAAATAAGATGTGACTCTAATGTATTAAGGATGACTTTCCTATTTGATTCCTCAACAGGGTCTAATGACCATTTCCAGAGGAAGGAAACATTCTACAACCAATCAGCATGCCTGTATGTACCACTGTGCCTGCACAGGATTAAAAGTGCTGCCTCCTAAGGAAGCCCTCCGAATGGCACTACAATTTCCTAAATGCACATCATGGAGAGAATCCTACGTATGCCAATTTCAAAAATGGTTGCTTTTAAGTCCTGACACTGCCACTTAGTCACCTGTGTGACCCTAAGTTATCTAAATTCTCTGTGTCTCTTTCATCTGTGGAAAGCAGATAAGAATAATTGTTAATGAGTTCCTGCAAGTAAAATGTGCTTAGAACAATACCTGGTCTATAGTAGGCCCTCAGTTGATAACAGCTTTCAAATTTGCTACTATTGAGGGCTATTCCTTGGGTAGAAAATGCTGTGAGTTAAGGTGTGGTCATAGACTGGTCCAGACTCTGGTCTCGGGGTAGGTCTCAATATGCATCTGTTAAATCAAAACAGAACTAAATATAGCCCATTAGGAGCTGAAGGGCTTGCATTAGGATTTACTGAAAAGAGAAAACTTTCTTGGATGACTATCTAAGATTAATCTTTTTGGATATTTTCTAAATCTGCTGAGTATCACAATCAATCTTGGATCATAACTGGAGTGAAACTGTGGAGTTGAAGGGGAAACCAGATCCTTTTGGAACACCCCTTTCCCCTAGAGGAACACTTCTTATCTCCATTCCCATGTAGTGGGGTGGGGGAGGATGGAGGTCTGTGTTCTATGGGAATTCTTCTGGTCCTAATGGAATGCGGGGTTCACTAAGGGATTACTTATGGGACTTATTCTCCTCTCCTAGGCTGACCTGCACTTCTAAGAAGGAAAAGATTTAAACATATGTGCAATAAACAGATATGCTAGAGAAAGCATGACAGGCTCCATGACAGAGGTGAGTAGGAGAATTTGGGGCTGTTTGGAAGAACTCTGGAGAGGGTGGAACTCTGGGCAGGGTGGAAGTCCTAGAGCTATAGAAGTCATAGTGTTTTTATGGGCAAGAGCACAGGCTTGACATCAAGACAGACCTCAGCTCCAGTTCTAGCTTCACCACCCACAAACTGGATGACCTTGGGGAAGCTGCTTTAAGCCTCAGGGCTTCAGCAATCAAACAGGGGTAATTCTAGCATCTACCTCATTGAGTAGGTCTAAGATATCAATGAAATAAAGCCCATGAAGCACTTAACAGAGTACCTGACACATTAAGCACTCTATAAGTGGTTGCTACTATTATTTTAAGCAGCTGACTATAATAGTTATCATTTATTAAGCACTTACTGTTTTCCAAACACTGCTAAAGAGCTGTGTATTTCCATTTTATTTAAATTCTACAATAGCCCTCTGAATCCCCATTTTATAGTTGAAGAGACTGAGGCCAGTGAATTTAAATGCTTATGTCCTTGAGTCATAGAAAATAGAAAATGGTGAGTCAGGATTTGACTCTGGGATGGCTCTAAAGACTGTGCTCTTAGGAGCTGTGCTGTACCTCCTTCCACAACACCTCCCCCAACAGGGCCACAAGAGCATGGACCAAAGTCAGAACTCCTTTTCTGCCTTCTTTTTCCTTATTGGATTCTTTCTTCTCCAATGTCCACTTTATAGCCAGCAGGCCTTTTAAAATTGAGCTCATGAGACAGAACTAGATAAGCTGCTAGAATTAAGAGACAGAAACAGCTCCTGGACTCTAGGATTTCAGGAATCCTTGACAGGGGCTTGCTCCTCAACCTTACTCCACGTGTCCACCAGCCTGACCCCTCTCCTTCCAACATAAGGTCACTTCACCCTCTTGCACCTCAAGAGCCATAACAGGATCATGAAAGGGTTGGGTCTACATTCACCCTATACATCTAGAAATGGAGAAATAGGAGCTAGCACCAAAAATGAACAAAGACCAATGAGGGTTTGTCAAGCAGAGCTGGAACTAGAGCTCAAAGTTTGTGAATCCAAATTCTGGACTACTCTCCTCTATCTCCTGTCCCTGTCTATAGCATGCAGGAAGGCCCTATGAGAGACCATCTGTACATGGAACGGGTACACCTGGGCAATGACCAGGGATGTCACAGGTGACTCAGAGCTCCAAGCTCCAAGCAGCCCCTTTCCTAATACACTTAGTCAGAAGAGAAGAAAGGGGTGAAGCTGACACAGAGCACATCCACCATATCCCAGATGTATGCCAGGCAGGTTCACATGCATTGTCTCACATAAGAACACTGCAGAAGTATTTTGGCCTGCTTTTACACATGGGAACACTAGAATATATGAAGCCTAATGTGCAGCCAGCAAGTAATGGATCCAGGTTTGGGATTCACATCTGACAAGGTTTGTACATGTATGTGTGTGCATGTGTGTGTAAAACTGTCCTATCTTCCAAAAGAATCAACACATACACATACATATACAAGCATACAAAGTGAAGCACTGAAATAAAGTATATCAAATAAATATCAAGGACAACTATATTAGGTATGTTTTGAAGATGAAAAGCAAAAAGAATATTTGGGATAGATACTAGCAGAAAAACAATAGGTACATTTTATTGAGCTCTTGCTATGTACCAAACTTTCTTTTTCTTTTTCTTTCTTTTCAGTACTGGGGATTGAACTGGGGTTCCCACATGTTAGGCAAGCACCTTCCACGGAGCTACATCCTTAACCAAGTCTTCTCCTGGGTGTTTTTTATGTGTTAGCTCATTTAAACCTATGAAGCAATTATAGGTGTTTCTCCTATTTTAAAGATGAGAAAACTGACACACAGAGAAGATAAGCAACTTACTCAAAGTTACAGACTTAGCAAACAGTTGTGCCAGTTATTTACCTACTGCTACAGCTCCAACCATTTTCTAGTTTCTCTTCTGAGCCAGAATTTTAGATTCCCTTGATGAGCGGACTTTCTATCAGACCTGGCTAATAGCAGACATTAGAAAAGGATTGTAACTCAGGAGGAAGGGAGCAGGGGATATCTGTCCTATTGCTTCCTGTTCCTGTTAGTATAGCTCTCACAGTGGCTCTTGGTTTTAGCCACTGACTCTTGGGGCATTCTAGTATTGCCCTCTGTGTTCCCTTGAGGCCTCAACAGCAGTCAGATGGCACCCATTCTTCCAAGGCCTGAGCACAGGGCTTTAACGCTTCTCTTTTGTCCTCTCAGCCCTAATGATGGTGGCTGCTTTCTGCATACATTATCTCTGGGTTACTTTGGTGTTTCTGTTTTGCTATGCTAGTCTTCCAACTTAACCAACTCCTTCTGTTAAATATACTCTATTTGAAATACTTAGGATGGCTTCTTTTTCCTGCCTGACCCTGACTACTTTGGTACTTGGATCAGGTAGCTTGTTTTTAGAGAACGTTTCCATAATCACTAGTGTCTTCGGCAGCCACGGGAGTTCAAATCCCAACACGTAAGATCACAAAAGTCACTTATTATTTCATCCCACCCCCAACTAAATTAATGTCTCACAAATAAGTATTTACAATTTTCTAGTAGACCATGAATTTTCTCTGTGTGGATGGGTGCATGTGGAATTCCTGACTGAAGAGTCCTGGGCTGCAAGTTCTCTTGCTCTGTTGCTGGGTACCAATGTCACTTTGCCACAGAGACAGACTAAACCTCAGTTAAACGGTCATATGATCACTTTGATACTGATTGAGGACAATAAATGTTTATGGTTATAATGTGAGGTTCAGCTAGTATCACATTATTTTGGAAATATGACCATCAGGATTCAAAGGGAGACACCGCTTGGGGGGCTATTAGCTAAGGTACTTTCTTTGTTCAAGGTCTTTGATCTGACACATGGAACACCTTGTCCAAGACTTGGAATGGCAGGTGTGTGTGCCAATGAATATTATGTTACACATCTCTTGTCTAAGCTGACACATGGGGTTGCACGTAGTGGGCAAAACAAAAACAAAAACAGTACAAAAGAAGAAAAAGGAGGCCTCCAACTACTTATCCTTACATTCAATCATTAATTTACACATATATTCATTCATTTAACAAACATCTATTGAGCAACTCTCTCGTGAAAAATGTATGTGGGGTAGGATGGGAGGCAGATTAGCCAGACATGGATCCTGTCCTGAAGGGGTCTGACCTCTAGTAGGGGAATGACACGAAGAGACATACTTATCTGCATGTGCAGTGGAAGAAAGACAGGTAAAGGAAACATCTTGCTGGAGGAATTGTGTGGCTTCATGAAGAAAGCAGTAACTGACATGCGAGGGAATGTAGGCCGCATTTTGGGCACACTGAAAAACCCAGTGGGCTGTAGTGAAGGGTTTGTGAGGAGAGGTAGTGGGAGGTAAGATGGGAGAGACACCTGAGACTATACTGAGAAGACCCTTGAGTTACAACTTTCTTCTGTCAGTAGTAACTGACTGTTTTTGTGTAGGATATAAAATGCTAAGAATTATCTTTTGGAAGAGTATACTAGAAACACAGTGGAAAACAGAATGTGACAGGGACATCTATAAAGAAGTTGCTATGATGATCGAGGTAATGAAGGAATAATGAAGGGGAGAACTGTGGGAGAGGCAAGGAAATACAGGGGAAAGTGCAAACACATGGAGTGCAAAGCCACATGGAGATATTTTGGTAGGACCTGAGAAGTGGCAGGGAAGAATCAAACTTGTTAGATGGAATGACAACAGTGTTACTAAGGGATATAGGAAGGATAACAGGACAAGGTTAAAGGGGGAAAGCTGACAACTCAGTTCCAGACACACTGAGTTTTAGGGTTGTAAGGAATTTGGGCAGGAGATGTCCAGCATATAGTTAGAAAAGCACAGGAGGGAGGTAACAAGAGAAGTTAGGGATGGCAAGTTAATTTGGGTATCATCTACCTTTACTAATGTTAGCAGATGAGGCTCTGAAACTTGGTGCAATTTCTCAAAGAGAGTACAAGAAAGCAGAAAAAGTCAAGGAATAATTCTTGAATTAAACCTAAATTTATGAAGTAGAGGAAAAGAGGCACCAAAAGAAAAAACAGAATGGCAGAAAGACAATGGGAGAGAGCAGCTGGAGAGAAGTTCTAGAAGAGAAGGGTCATATATTGGGGAGTGGGGAGAACTGAACCTCAAATGTTGCTGGGGGCCAAGGTGAAGTGGGACAAGGTAAGGCTACTGAATCTTGAGTCTGAGAAGTAATCAGCACCATTAAGAGAACAAATTCAGTAGAGTGGAGAAGGCCAGAGCAATTTTAAAACAGTCAAAAATAATAATAATGGTGCAGATGACAAAAATAATAAACCCTTGTATTTAATGCTCACAAAGTGCTAGGTGAATTCTAAATACTTCATTTGACCTTCGCAATGACCCTTTAAGGTAGGTACTGTTATTATCCCCACTTTACAGAGAAGGGAACGAGGGCACTAGAACAAATAAGAAGGAAGAAGACTGTAGATCTCCAAAGCATGCTTGACAGAGTCCCAGCCCTGCAAGAGACAGAAATGCTACCAACTGGGCTTTGCAGTTAAGTAAACTTGGCATTTCTATTTCTAGGAATGTAGATTAGCATATTAAAGTCTGAGAAGCCCTTCACTAAAGAAATTTGTTTACTTTTGTTGAATCCAATGTTTACCAAATTTATTTGACTTATGAACCCTTTTATCATTCATATTCTGTGGAGAAACTTATTACAAGGTAGATTTTGGAAAATGGTGGATACAGAAGACTTTTGCAAAGTCATGGACAGGAATACCAAGGTACTTACTGCTGCTTTTAAAATATTAATTAATTAAATAACACAGGGGAGTGTTTTTATGGTAAGAGAGCAAAATTTTAGGGTGAGCTCACAGTTGCTACATGTCAGGTCTCTGAACCAGACCCTTGGCCAACTAGGAGAAAAAAACTCCCCCAAACACATCTGTTATTCGCACCTAGGAGGACATGGTGTTCAACAGGAAGCTGGGAGCTGCCCCAACACAGCTCAACTTGCAAAGAACTGGTTCCATTAAAAAACACAAGAGACATGCTGTGCCTGCCGGCATCCCCTGTACCCAACACTGCCCTGTCTATCACCTAGCCTTAGACCCCTACCAAGACCCAAAATTTTGCAGCCTCCTCAGCAATACCTCCCTCCCCTACCTAAACTCCCCTATAAAAACATGCCCTCACCCCTTGCTCGGTGCCAACAGTCTTTTCGCCCTTGGCCCGATCACACCTGGTCAGCAATAAGTCCTCGCACGTTGCTTCAACTTTGCCTGCCTCCGTGGTCTCAGTTGCACCTCGGTTTAGCCTAACACTATAGAGATAACAGGGAACAAGGAACGCTGGTGCCAGGCAATAAATCAACAATACACTGAGAAACCTTTGAACTGGGATTCTTAGAAAAGAGACAGCAGGGGGAAAAATATTATCAATTCAACTTCTGGCTTTTTACATCAGCCTGTCCACTTCCATGGAGCCAGTGGGTTTCATAAATGCAGATGCTCCAGTGTTTTAAGAAGGCAGTCTGGGTATTTTGAATTGTTTTCCTCATTAATACACTCAACAAGTCCCAGCTAGACCTTACATTAGGCCAGGCACAATGCTGGGCACTACCTTGTCTCCGTCCTCTCCTAGGAGGTGTTATGTACATGGTGTGTGTGCCTGTGTGTGTGTGTGTGTGTGTGTGTGCATGTGTGTACAAAGGGTGAGGGTGCTCAGATCAGCAGAGAATGATCCCTCAGGAGACAGCTTCTAGCCAGGACAGATATGGCCATGCTCTCCTTGGGTCTGCCTGCCTCACAGAATACAAACAAGACACAGTGGCATGGTCAGTAACAGGAAGCATGTGTGGCAGGACAGATGGTAGGCAGTCTTGGCTACAGACTGTTGTTTTTTTTTTTTTTTTTTGTGTGATACTGGGGATTGAACCCAAAATCTCTGCACTAAATTACATCTCTTGCCCTCTTTTTAATTTTGTATTTTAAGACAAGGCCTTCCTAAATTGTTACATTGCCCAGGTTGGGCTTGAATTGGTAATACTCCTGCCTCAGCCTCCCAGAGTGCTAGGATTACAGGTGTAACTAACACTTGCAGCTCTGGCTGAAGACTTCTGAAGGAGAGTCTTAAACCAGTAGCTCTACTTGGGGTCAGGATGTTATGGGCAAAAGGAAGTCGAGCTTGGAAATGCTACTTTATGAATAAGGTGGTGTTTATTTCTCATGAGATGTTCCATGGGGAGAGCAGTACGGCTCCTTCCACGTAGAAAGACAGCCATGTGGGTTTTCATATGCAGCTGCAGCCCCAGCTCAGGGCCCTGATCAGGCCCTCAACATCTGGCTGGAGAGGTTTTCTCCTGAGCAGATGCTTATTATAGACTTGTTCTGACCACTTAACATGCCTCCTCTTTCCCAGCTGCTAAATGTCCATTTCCAAGTTATTGAAATTCACTGTATGGTTAATATGTGAATATAGATTAGCCAGGCCCCCCTGCCATTGAAGCAAAACTGCCTACTTGGCAGCCTCTGATTCTCAAGATTCATGAAATATCTGGCACAGGCAGGGGGAACAGAGAGTGGCTGGGCAGGGTGGGGGTGGGGCAGTTTTAATTCTTGGGTGGCTATCAAATCTGATTACAGTCAACACTCACTTATACCCAAGTGAATTACCCACTTGGTGAGATGTCTGTAGAAAACATTAAATCCTGTGAGATCTCCCTACTTGTTCCACATACTCAAAAAGCTTCCAAGTAGCCTGACCCAGCCATTAATTGGTGTGCATTCACAGATGGGCAGCTCATTTCCATGCTGGTTGAAGCAAAACATAATTAGGAAGGCAAACATGCTGTAAGTTATGTACAATATCTATATTTCCTACCACACATTTGAAGTCAAACTACACTGAGCTTTTTGATTATCCACCGTTTTGAATTAATCACCCCACTGCTCTCCCCTGTTAGCAGGAGCCAATGAGAAGGAGCCACAGCCCAGGAGACTGTTTTAACAAACATCTGAGAACATGCACATTCGAATGTGTTGTTCTTTCAAAATAGTCACTTTGGGACTGAGCTGCTGCCTTGCTTCAGACACTTCTGGAAGTTCATTTTGCTTTTTTGGAACTGCCTTTGGATCCTATGTTCATTCTTTAAAGTGCCAGTAGTCTACAGAGGGGGCAGAGCTCTATCTCAGGAGGGTGGAATTGATTTTTGGTGACAGCAGAAAGCATTTTGGAGCCAAGTGTACCAAGTGTAGTGAGTCGAATGTGATGTTTTGGGTTTTACTCATACAATTTGTTTTCCTACTTTCTTTCTTTTTTTTTTTTTTCTAGGAAAATAGTTTGAGGTGAACTTTCCATTTGTGAGCATTGTCTGAGCAAGGGTGAACTCATCAGTGCTGCCCTGAACAAAACAAGCAAGAGCACACACCCACTCACCACCCCGGCCCTGGTGACACATACACTTTTTCTTCCTCTTAGTACACAGTGATCAGCAGCCGCTGACAGCCACTTGGGCACAACACTGTCTGGCTAGCCCCCAGGGTCTCTCCTTTGTAGAGATGCTGAAACACCATTTCAAATACCTCGCTCTAGGCTGGCTTCCCTTGCCACCTAACCAACCCTCACTTACTTCCCAGGGCCACTGATCAGCTGGTGCCAGGAAAAGCAAACTCACATGAATGTCAATGTCCAAGGTAATCAGGAGGATGAAACCATGGCAACAGCCTCCAGCAAATGAATCAAATGTCTTGAGGAAACATTTTGGTTCCAGAGAAGCAATGTGGGCTGCGGTGACCTGGGGCTGGACTTTTCCAAAGGAGGGGTGTGAAGCCATTCCAGGGGAGGACAGTGACTAGAATGTGTGGATCCCCAAGGGGACCTTTCAGGACATAGCAAGCCTCCTTCGTGAATTTAGGAGTTCTGATGTATTGGTTAAATGATAAACCAAATGTTTTCATTTTTAGCCAGAAGGAAGGATGTGTCAGGTGAGAGGAAGTGTTCCTGGGGTGGCTATATGCTTGCCAAGTGTCTTGGTTACTTTTCTCTCATTGCTGGGACAAAATATCCAACACCCAAAATTAAGGAAGGAAAGGTTTATTTAGCTCACTGTTTGTGGAGGTTTCAGTCCATAATCAGCTGGCTCCAAGGCAGAGTAGCATGGCACAGGGGAGACACTTCAAAACAGCATAATACAGCAAAGCCACAAGATCAAAAGAATCGGTGGGGGGGGACAGCCTTTTCTTCTCTTTTATATTGTAAGCAACCTAGCACACCACCCAGGGAAGATGGAGTACTCACACCACCTCTGTGCCCTCCTCTTGCACAGGCTGAGGATGTTTACAAAGTAAGGACCCTGGCTCCTGGCTAAGTCTCTTAATTAAACTTCTAAATTTCTCAATTTGACATAATGAATGAACCATAACAAAAAGTTTGTGTTGTTTTTAATTTATTGAGAAGGGACACTCTAGATCCATTTCAGGTCTCTAGGAAAGCAGGTGAGCTATCCCCAAAAGGCCAAATCAATTTCTTTCTCTTACAATGTATAGGTTGCAGGTGCTATTTTGGGGGCTGGCCGTTCTGTGCAAATGAAAAAGTGAGGCTTTTAAGAATGAAAGTTCAGAAGGTTAGGCCCCCAAGGGGCTGCGGCCTGAAGATCAGGGGGAATTCTCTGTGAAGGCTACAGTCATTTTTGTATACCCTCTGGAGATCCAGAACCTCTGAGGACACCAATCCCCAGGGATTTTCCCTAACACCAGGGAGAAGTGAATTCTGGGGTTGTCTCTTAGCTTCTCCTCCCTCAGGGATGTGCTCCAACCTGCTCCAATAATTTCTTGTCTTCATTTCCCTGGACACAGGGCCTCCAGATTGAGAGAAACTAGAATTCCATTCTTTCCTCTAAGGAAAACCATTAGACCTGCACTTAGCAACCACCAGGAGGGTATTTTTAGCTCTCTGGCAGAAGTGTAATGTACAAAATGTAATAATCTCCGCCTTGAAGTTCCTCATAGCCCCATTCAACATGAAATTGTGGCTGATGGATGTTCTTGGAGGCAGCAGAAAAACACAGCCAATAAGCTTGTCTGCTGTCGGCCTTCTTTGTTCAGAATGTAGGCACCAGAGATGGCAGTAAAGCTCAGAAACACACAGACTCAGGAAATTCACTATTCAGCTTGTGGGAAAACTAGCCCCTAGATGTCCAGTCTTCTTTAGTTCAAGTTTGTAGCCCATGGACTAAGTCTACTAAGTTGAACCAGGTGCCTGGACCTTTTCCTCTCAAGTTATTCTATGTCCATGGAAAGTTTCTTTACTTGTCAAATGATCCCTTTCATATAGTTCTTTTTCTTTCTCATCCCTTCCCTCCATTCTCTTCCCTCCCCTCCCCTCTCCTTCCGCCCCCTTTCTTTCTTGCTTCCTTTTGTTTTCTTTCTCTCCCTCCCTTTTTCCTTCTTTTATTTTCACTCTTCCTTCCTTTCATTCTTCATTTCCTTCCTTTTTTCCTTCCTTCCTTCCCTCCCTCCCTGCCTCTCTCTTTCTTTCTACAGCACAGGAGATTGAACCTAGGGTCTTCACAATGAGCTGTATCCCCAACACTGTTTTATTTTTTTTAATTTTAAGGCAGGGCCTTACTAAGTCGCTACACTGTTCTGGCTGGGTTTGAACTTTTGATCCCCCTGCCTCAGTGTGTCTCAGTGAGCAAGGATTACAGAAGAGCATCGTAATGCCTGGCAATACAGAATATTCTATAATTTGAAATACTACCTGGAATTGATACAAGACAAACCCCATGGGTTTAGGTGGGCAGAGGCCCAAAACAACCAAATGGCATGGATTTACTGAGTGCTTATGAAATATTCAACACAGGTGGCTGTTCTGGCCCTGATCCTGTGTGCGCCTGATTCTCTTCCTAGGCTAATGATGGCAAACCTTTTGGAGTCTTCAGTGATACAAACAGCCTGCCAAGGCATGTGTGCCGAAGATTCACCACCACTGTCCTAGTCCTCTTCAGACAAATTTCAACTCTCATGATGCGCCAACTCCTCACGTGACACCTGTGCTTCCAAGTTGCCCATTCTAACTTCAGCTGGTGGGAGCCCAGAAACTGTGAATGGATTTTTAATACCAGCCCAAGCAAAATAAAACCAGGCAGATTCGATCTGCTCCAGAAACACTCAGGGAACCTATTGAGAAGCTAAAGAAAAGTAACTTTTGAATTAGTTACTATCTTCCGACCACCTAGTGGGTAGAGAAGACACAAAATTTTGCTCTCCCTTTCAGGCCTGGGCTCTCCCCCAGGGAGGGAAGGCAAGAGGCTGGAAGGAAGTGGGGCAAAGGGAAATTTTTTAGGAGAAGGAAGAAGGAGGAGCTGGAGCAGCAGCCCCTGCCCAGAAGTGGGAGATGGCTGGGACCCCTACAGATGTGTCTATTTTCTGGTCCTTCTCTATCAAGCCTGTCTTCAGGGCACTTTCCTTCTGCCTCCAGGTAGGCTGGTCCGAACTACAGCTCAGGATCTGGCCTCAGAGCTTCATCATTCATTCACTCGCTCATTCTTTCAAAGACATTAACAAAAGCACCCACTATGCGCCAGGCATTGTGCTAAATGCTTGAAGTGGAGACACAAAGAATTCTGTCCTCAAGAAACTAATGTCTCAAAGATGCTGTCTATTCAAGAGAAAGAGGGATCCTGGCCCATTATGTACAAAAAAGCTCACTTATTCAGTAAATTCATATCAAGCAACCTGTTGAGTGCCAGGTACCATGCTAGGCATATACAAGTTATCTGGAGTGTCAGTGATCGAGACAGAAGTGGGAGGAGGTTTCTCGAAGTATCAAATTTGCTTATACTCCAAAATGCTTGAATCTCCTTCAAACCAATTTCCTCAACGCTTTCAGTCCAGGTGTGCCTTTGTGCACACACTCGAGACAGGGGTGAGCCCCTGGGGATGGGGAGGCAGACAGAGGACACATTGAGCTCTCTGGAGGAGGCCAGTAGAGGGGACTTTTTAATTCAGACATGACCATACCCAGAAAGGAAAGCCCAAGGGAGCCCGAGGTGCAGAGCTACGGGGCTGGGAGTGTATGGAGGAAGTGAGGAATTCTGAGGATGGAACAGATATGGTTTCCATCTTGTACACCAATGATGTAGAGGCATTGCTTCAGTTATCCATGCCAGGAAAGAGGGTTGATAAGGGAGGAACTTACGTCTCATTCCCAAACGCACCAAACGCAGAGTGGTTGATCTTCAACCGCCTATGTGCAGTGGGGCAGGGGGAAAGAGTTCCTGACATTCCTGTTGAAGGAAGTTCATCCTACAGCATACATCACTTGGGTGCTAGGAGGAGCCAGTTTCAGACTTTATATTTGCCATGTATATTCTACTAGTGCAAAACAATCTTAGGAAGCCAAAGAAGGAGGCTGATGGGCAGTAACAAATGTCATTTATAGGACCCTACTTCATACTGGCACTTTACTGTGCACTTCACACACAGTACTTCATCCAGTCCTCACGAAACAATCCTATGGAGATGTTGCAATATTATTTTCATTTCTTTGGATGAATAAACTGCAGCATGGAAAAGTGAAGTGACTTGCCCAAGGTCATGCAGCTGCTAGGCAGGGAACAATGTGTACCTGCAACAAAAGCACCCATCTGAATCTCAGAACTGTCTCAACTCCGCATTACTCAAAAGGAGTAACTTATCTCTCTGGCTTGTTGCCACTGCTAACTTTCAGATGAGGAGGCAGAGATACGTGTATGCGAAACCTCTTCCTGTCTGTGCTGAATCCCATTTCCCGTGAAATGTGCTTCCCTCCTGCCAGCCACAATGTGGCTTTATTATACCTAATAAGACACAGACTTCTAGTCAGCATAAGCATAGTCTCTGAGTAAAGACAAGACAAGGGGACTCTGATTCCATCCTAGCTTCCTTCCATTCATGGTGCCTGGGGCTGGGACCCACAGGCCAAGCAGGGCTGATGTGTGGCCCCTTCTCATGCTCAGCTTCTCCAAACTATTTCTGGTAGCAAGAGGTCTGAGCAGGAGGAACAGAGGGTAAGGACCTGAAAGAAACAAGATTCAACCTGCACAGCTGGCTTCCAAAGCTGGCAGATGTGGGAGGCCAAGAGAAAGGGCAATCTCATTAGTGGAGCTAAGGGGATGCTTTAAGTACCCTCCCGAGATTCCTGAATCCTAGAACAGAAGTTGAGGGGTAAGGAGTGAAGAATGTTAGTCGTACACAGGCAGAAACAACATGATGGCTAATTTTCTGTGTCAGTTTGACTGATCCATGGGGTGCCCAGATATTTCATTATTCTTTATTATCTATCATCTATCTATCTATCTATTCAACCATCCATCTCCTGTTGATTCTGTTTCTCTGTAGAACCTTGACTAATAAAAGCACCAGAAATATTCACTGGTTTAAAACTTGGTGAATTTGGTTTCTGTATGTGACCGACGGTTCTACGTCAATATATTCATAAGGCATGATTGAAAACTACAGTGAATGTCCAAATTTTAAAAAATTTATTACAGTGTCTTTAGCTGTACTGTCTGACTGCCTTAAAGCCCTGAACCAATTCAAAATATTTACCTTTCATGGTCATTTTGACTTTGGGGAAGAGCCAGAAGTTACATGGTGCCAGATCCAGTAAATAAGGTGGATGCGGACACATCACGTTTTTACAAGTCTGTCTTTCTGTTGGCTGGCACTTGGAAGCAGCATTCACCATGTTTTGATCATACCTTATAAAGACATAGAAGAAGATTTCCAGAACTGCTTCAGAAAGTGGCAAGAACAATGGTGTAATTGTGTCTGAAGCAAGGGTATCTTCAGGGGGACTAGTGGCAACATGTCTTTTACTGTAATAAATTTCAAAAAACTTAAACATTTAGTGCATAGTTTGATCATACCTTATATATTCTGGCTTCTCTGCTCTCAGAGATTAAATGATCCCTGTAATACATCCTTGGGCAGGAAACTCAGCAGGAAGGCATTTCTCTGGCCAGAGATTCCTAGATATAGCTCATCTCTCAAAGTTTGAAATTATAATCCATGCTCAGAGCTCTTCATCCTTTCCCAGCTCTGCCTGTGCTACAGGACTGAAAAGAACCACATGATGTAAAAGTTGAACATGCCACATCTCAACCTTGCAGAGATGTCCACATGCAAGCAGAGTCTCAGGAAGACAATGGCTGAATTCAAAGGAACTGTCTGGACTCATTTTCTTCCTCCAGGAAAGAGGGGCTCTCATCCCAGCATGTGGTCTCTGCAGTTCCTTAAGTCCGTAAGGAAGGTGTCATCAGAAGCTTCCTCACTCACCTGTTTCAGTACTGGCTCATCTAGATGATTTCAACTATTTGAATTCTAAGGAGTCAGTGCTTCAGTAATGTACACCTGAGTAGGTGAATCCAGGCACAGGCTGGTTAGGAAGAACTATTGCAAACTCTAACGCCTACTGCCTACGAGGCTGGGGCAAATTAATTAAGCTCTGTGTACCTCAGTATTTTCATTTGAAAGATGGGATGATTATAGTGATAATGATTTCTCAGTGGTGTTTGTGAGAATAAAGTAAAATTCTATATATGAATATAAGTTACAAGTAGGTCTATAGTAGTACTATACACATTTTAGTTATTACTACAGCTATTATTGGGGTTGATGGAATAGTCTAATCCTTTTTCTATCCTCCATGGAATTCTAAAAATTACATCTATAATCAAAACATAGAGAAATACTAAACATTCTGATTTCAGACTTGACCCACTTCCAGGATCCCAGCTCATCCTAGACTCAACAGGGGATCCTTCAAACATAGTCTTGGTTGTCAAGGACTTAGAAATTGAATTATGGTCTCCTTTCTACCCTCACTAAGTTACAACTTAGCAATTACTATTTTAGGAGGTACAACTGAGAACACAGGAGCCCAGAGAGACTGTGAGAGCCCTGTGACCTCAGGTATCTCGATGGGAGTCTCAGGCGGATGGAAGGTGCTTGTCCCCCCTGGGACATGGATTAAGAGACAGGCACTCTGAGTGGCAACACATAAGAGTTTTGAAGTTTCCTGCTGGGACTTCTTTGTTAGCACCATATAAATACGGTTTAGGAGCACAATATCTTAAGCAATAAAGGAGGAGGAAAAAATAATCCAGAGAGAAATCAACTTATGGTTCATTTAAACCTTATTGAAATTTCTACTGTGGAAACATTTAAATATCATAGTTACTGCGGTGTGCCATTGCTCCTGCTATTCCCTGGTGGATGTTTTGTTGCACATTTGGTTGGGGAGCAGAACAATAAAGCTGCTTGGAAATTGCTTTCCCACTGCTAGGTAATTACAACAGGTTTTTATTCCAAATGTAAAGAATGAACTGTTATTTTTTGTAATAAAGGAAGCTCTCAGTTGGTTCTAGCCCCTGCACCCTAGCTTCAAACTGCACTGACCCTTTGCTCGCACATGCCCTGTCACATTCCCCTACACAGCCTCCTCTGTCTCCTGTAAGAAGCAGCTGGAAGCAGTTCTTTAGTCTCAGCTGCCGGCTCCTCTGTCTCCCAGCCCTGAGCCTAGCGTGTCACTGTTTAGAGAAAGGGACGGCCCCCTCCAGGTCTCTGTCAAGAACATTAAATATTTAGCCTGACTCCATCCAGGCCATCAAACACACTCAGTCTCCCTTTCCTATCCAAAGTGACACATTCCCCATCTCCATCTCTCTCTCTCTCTCTCTTTTTTAATCCCAAGCAAGCAATTCGGGATTAACGGCATTTGTCAGCTCTTTCTGAGTACAAGCATGAGCTCATCGGTTCTCTCCTACTAGACAGAACAGACAAAAAGTGTCATTTGTGCTGTCAAATGCACAGTTCAGCCTGGCAGCCAAGTGAGCACCTGCCTAAGGCCAGGCAGGCACAAGTGCCCGCCAGCTGCCCACACTGGGCTTCGTTCTTGCATCTGGTTCCCCAGGTTTGTTTAACTCTGTCGCCCACCTTCCTCTGTCACCGGACATATTTCTTTCTTCTCTAACCTCCTCTGCCTCTGGCTACTATGTGTGGGAAAATGAATTTTCTTTATGCTACATCACCTCCAATGTTACCAGGAGGCAGACGTTAAGGCAGCAGCCTCTGTAACTCCTATGACTTAGAGGAATCTGGGGCAGCCTCTGGAGCCGGGCAAAGAGCAGGGCCCTGAAGGTCAGCCTGCAATTCCATAGCTGTCTGGCTCTGAGTGCTTCTTGCCCCTCTGTTTCTTGCTCTGCAAAATGTGGGTGCGATATCCTTGCAACCCTTTAAGGTATAATATGCTATAACTTGACAATTCGGCAATACCCACTTGAACCCATTATCTGTACCCACATGTCCTTCCCTAAATATAGACACACAGGGCTGGAACCAGACAAAAGCACTGTGCTTGGCTTGGAGTCACGTGGCTCTGGAGGGCAACCATCTGTTAATGATCAGGTTTATTCTCGGGACAGGAAGAGAGTGAGGAACACTACGGTGCTCTGGCATGTTGAAATACAAATGGAGACCCAGCATCTTTGAAGGGAGGGAGGTGGATGGCTTTGCCAGGACAGACTGGGGGCTGGCCTTTGGAGCTGGCCCTCTGCACTCAGTTCTGGTTCTGACATCTGGGGAAACCACTTAACCTCTCTGACTTTGGTTTTCTCCATCTGTTTAATGGGATGCTCTTCTCCATGCCTCAATTTAAGAATATCATTGAGGAAGTAAAACATTTTTTGGTAGGGGAGAGAAGCCAGAGGACAAATAGGAAACTGAAACAAGGGCTACTCCACGTAAATCGAAAGTTCTGATTACAACTCAACACTGGAGTAAGACAGGGCCTCCTGTGTCCAGTTTAAACGCCTATTAAGGTCCTGGTATTTGTCAAGGTCAGTATCAAGGGAAGAGAGACATGATCCACTGCTGCATCTCCCTGTCCAGGTACACAGAAACTCCGAGGAATGGATCACTGCAGAGTTGGGGGCCAAGAAGGGGCCTAGAAGGAACACTGTGCTGTCTGCTGCTGGTGTGGAGTGCTTATACAGGTGACCTTGTGCAACAGGCCTCAGACTGTGAGCAAAGGAGGCAGTGCCTAAGGCCTGACGTGGCAGGAGGTTGGTTTCTGAGGTGTGGCCAGCTCTGCACACAGGGCGAGGGGGTGGGGGATGGGAGGAGAGCAGCGGCTGTGCTGGGGGCGGACAAAGGGAGAAGACAAAGATTATTTTAAACCTGTATTAATCACTGCTCCAAACAGGGACTGGGGGTGGGTGCCGCAGCTGTCATAGGGAGGCTCGGTGAGGGTGGTGGAACAGTCCAGTAGGGAGGGGCCTGAAACTCCTCATTTCCACCCAAGGACCTTGGCGCAGTCCAGCTGTGAGCCTGGGGCCTTGTTGAGTCTCTGTGGTTTGCTCTGGAGACCAGAGTGAAGAAATGGTAAAACCCAACTATGGTCTGGACCAACAGATCTCCCTGCTTCCAGGTGCTCTCCTTGACAGCCTGCCTTCCACAAGTGCGAAGAGTTAGCACAACACAGTCGGGATCAAGTGACTTTTCCTGAAAGTTGACAGTGGCTTCCTACTGTCCACCAACAAGTCTCCTCCTTGGCCCATCCAGATCATGCCACCCCAGCCCTGAGCCATCAATGTAACAATGATTGTCCTCCAAGCACTTAAAGACTTCATTGGATCTTCTCATCTGCCTTGCAAGTTACTTTGTATAGATGAAGAATCAGAAGCTTATAAAAGTCCACATAACTTTACCAAGGTCTGCCTGATACACAAGCTTACATTTTTGAACTTCCTGGAGAGTTCTACAAACATTTATGATTTCCTGCTTTTCCAGCTCCTATCTCACCAGAGGGATATTTTCTTTCCCTTTTGCCCTTATGAGCAAGCCCTTCATTCTTTAGGATTCAGCTCAAATAACATTTATTTCAGGAAGCCATGCTGGTTAGAACATTTATTTAACATCTACTAATGTTTTGGTAGGTACTGTTATCTCCCTTTTATAGGTAAGAAAACAAAGAGGTGGGTATAGTAGCATATGCCTATAACCCCAGCTACTCAGGAGGCTGAGGCAGGAGAACTGTAAGTTCAAGACCAAACTGGGCAACATAGTGAGACCCTATCTAAAAATATAGTTTGCTTAGCATGTGAGAGGCCCTGTGTTCAGTCCCCAGGACCACAAAGAAAGGAAAGAAGGAAGGAAGGAAGGAAGGAAGGAAGGAAGGAAGGAAGGAAGGAAAAAGGAAAAAAGAAAGAAAAATGGCAGAAAGAAGAAAAGAGAGGCTTATTAGAGAATGAAGTAAAGTATCTGCGTTAACACAGTTACTGAGTGACAGAGGAAAGATTCAAAGCCAGATCCCCTGTGGCCCCAAGGCCAGTGTTCTTCAAAATACCACCAATGGCACCAACTCTTTTTTTGTGCATCCATGGTCCTTTGAGACTTTAGTTAAGCTTGTGAGATCTTGCATTTCTGATATCTGTACTAGGATATTAGAGCACTTGGTTGTAACTATTATATTGATTTCTTTCTATACACACAGGCATTGCAGATATTTGTTTTATTTTTGCAACCATGAGGTAGGTATTGCTATCTCCATTCTTACAGGTGAAAAACTGATTATGCAAGGCATTAAGAATTATATCTGGTGTAATTATGTATAAAATCTCTGTGATGAGAGATCTCTGTGATGCAGATCTGTCCCAAGTTCATGCTGTTCTTACCATACAGAAGATCTGTTGTAGGGTCTTCAACACCTGGAGCCATGCTTTATTCTTGAAGAAAGAAGACTGGAATAGCATTTGGACAGGTGTGCACTCAGTGAATAAGGAGATTGGCCATTCTTGGCTGGGAGCACTGGACACCACAGTCCTCTTTGGGAGCCCGGGGCTCTGAGCTTTGCTGGACACTAACAGTGCCTTCTTCAACATTTCAACTCAATTATCTTAAATTTAGTCTTCTAGGAGATATGGAAATTTGTCAAGGTTTTTGAGATGTTACACTGACACCTCCATAATGGGTAACGGGCATTTTTAAAGGGAAAGGAGAGCTACCTTACTGGGTATGTTCCTTGTTGCTGACATTTCCCTACTACTTCCCAACTTTCCATATATTGTGTACCATTCCTGGTTGGGGTGAAGCACAGTGATGGAAGAGGAGCCAGAACTAAAGCCACCCCCAGTGATGTGAGTGATTCTGGGACACAGCAGAGAAAGCCCTCACCTAGACATCTCCATGGAGGAGGGCATCCCTGGAGGAACCTACTCCCCACGAGAAGAGAAGTCCCCAAAATCTAAGGATTCTAGAACTAAAGTCATCCCTAGTGATGTGAGTGGTTCTGGGAAACAGGCGAGAAAGCCCTCACCTAGACAGCTCCATGGAGGAGGGCACACCTACTCCCCCCGAGAACAATAGTCCCCAAAATCTGAGGACTCCATATGACTCAAGAGTCTACATGATGTTTTTAATTCAATCTGATGAGTCTCTCTTTCTGAAAACAATTGGATATTAATGTAACTTTGAAAAGTGGTGATTATTAAGAACCAATATGGATTCATAAAGACCAAATGACATGAAATTACTCTTTTAATTCAAAAACGTTGGCAAGGTTCTAAATTGAGGTTTCTCAACCTTTGCACTATTGACACTGGGACTAGAAGTTGTCTGTCATATGTGCATGAGTGAGTGAGGGGCTGTCCTCTGCTCTGTGGGATATTCACCAGAAGCCTGGCTTCTACCTACCAGATGCCAATAGAGTCCCTTTCCTCCTCTCCCCACACTCAGTTGTGACAACCAAAAGTCTCCAGACCTTGCTAGAGGTCTTTTAGGGGAAAAAAATCATTCTTAGTTGATAACCACTGTCCTACACTGACAAATCAGGAAGCTTTGCACACTTACTTCTTGAGTGAACCATTTAATGGATTTGGCCTTTCTCCTTGTGAATAAGGAAAAAGGTGGGCCAAGAATGAGACTGGTTAGTTTTATCAGTAAGTGCCAGAACACTGTACACGGGTGTGGATTTATGGACGGCATCAGCCTGGAACATGTCTATGGAAAAAAGCCCCTGGGCTCTAGACAGTTCAATAAACAACTTGGATAACGACACTGGTGACACGAAACTATGTCAGACAAAAGACTGAAGATTCAAAAGGACCTCAGACATTGTTTTGCAAAGAAAACCAAGCTTCATTGCAGGTTATACTATATGCTACCAGTTATGTAAAAGTGAGTGAAATATAAGAACTAGAACTAGTATTTGTTTATGCCTGCATAAGGAAACTCCAGAAGGAAAAGTAAGAGACTAAAAATAACATGGTCATAACTTGTATGGGGTGGAGAGAAGGCAAGATAAGAGATGGATGGAGATATAGATGGAGAATAAGGATGATGAGAGAACTTCTCATAGTTCACCCTCTTATATTTTTTTGATTTCTGAATACAGAAATGTATTATCTATTCAAATAATGGAATTAAATACAGATCTCAACCCACAGTCAAAATACTCTAGGTTTGTGATACCTCAGTTCACAAACAATTTTTTCCACAATTTTGGTTACAAACCGAATTGGATAAGAACCAAACCCAATTCAATGGTTAGGTTCAACATCAACCTTACATGAAATTCGATTCAGTTCTCATCCAATTTGGTTTGCAACCCAAATCATGAAAAGAATAAAATTTTGTGAACCAAGGTAGCACCGTAAATGTAAGGCAATTGAACAGATACACATCAATCCTGCTTCAGATACAAAAAATTATTTTGCAAATTTGATAAAATCAGGCTTGATAGGTTTATGTGAAAACCAGGTAGGAGTTTTTAATTGGTCATATGCTGCTAAGCCAATCATCTAACAAGAGGCACCCCAACATACTCTAATGAAGCTTGGACTGTTTATAGTATCCAGATCAAGGGCATTGACAATTGTATACAAAAAACAGTGACCTAGATGGTAACAGGCCTGGGAAACGTGAAAAACATGAAGAATAGGTGATGAAACTGGAGACACTTAAATTGGAAAAGAGAAGACTTAGAAGGGACACAATAGCTGACTTCAAACAGTTGAAAAGTTGTCCTGTGGAAGAGGGATTAGAAGCTTTTTGTGTAGCTCCAGACTGCAGAACCAGGCCCTCTTCAATTTATTTGGAGGTCAATTTCAGTTCAGAACCATGCAAAGGCTGCCTTGTGAGATAATAAAAAAACAGTTACACTTACTGAGCACTTATAAGGCATCAGGCACTATGATAAGCACATTCCTAGCACTATCTCTCTGACTTTTCACAACACCGTGATAAAGGTACATTCTTCACTGCCATTTTAACAAAAGAGAAAACTGAGCCCTAGAGAGGCTAGGTCAACATTCTTCCAGGGACACAACCAGTCGATGGTGGACCAATGTGACCCTAACACACATATGTTCCACCCCTAAGCCTACTGCCTCAAGGCAGTGAGCTCTCCACCAGGAGCAGCAATCAAAAGAGAAGTGGGGGAAGGGGAATAAAAAGAGAATAGAAGGAAAAAAATGGAACCAAAGCTTTTGTAAATAAGGAGGGGAATAGGTTGAAGGGAGGGGAATGAGAGAAAAAAGAAGAATCAGGGTATATCAAGTACAGCTGCGAATTTCCTATGGATTGTGATGATTACATATATCAAAAGCATACCAATAAAATTAATTATAAAAAGAGACGTAAACACTGCCTGGCCACAAGTTGGAGGAAATCTGTACACCACGCAAAAGAGGCCTGTTTCTTGCTAATGCACAGCAGTCCTTTAAGAAGATAAACCCTACTTGTGAGCAAAGTGAGGCATATGAAGAGAAGCAAGGCTCCTGCTCACACTAGTCTGGGAATAAAATTCATTTTGGTTGGGGATGGGATGCTAGTAAAATATCAAAGAGGAGAAGTCAGTGGGAAACACTGCCAGTGTTGGGGAGTTGTCTCTCCTATTCAGGGAGCCCTCTAATAGCACATTCAGGTCCCTGTGTACAGCTGTCACAATGTTTTGCTTTCAGTAGTTTCAGTTACCCATGGTCAATTGCTGTCTGAAAACATTAAATGGAATAGATCTTTTGTAAATGAGAAGGAACCAAGAGATGGGGAGGAGGAGCAGAAGTAGAAAGAATTAAGATCTGTTATACACATGTACCAACTCCCCATGATGAATGTAATCATTATGAACTACAAACACATACTGATAAAAATTTAAAAATAAATTTAAAAAGAAAATTCCAGAAATAAACAATTCACAGGTTTTAAATTACATGTCATTCTAAGTGTTGAGATGAAATCACACACCATCCCACTCCATCCTGCCCAATATGTGAGTCATTTTTGCCCAGTGTATTCACATTGTATGTGCTACCCACCCTTTAGTCACCTAGTAGCCATCCTGGTTATCAGATCCACTGTCACAGTATCCTGATGCTTGTCCTTCAGTAATTCATATTTTACTCAGTAGTGGCTTCAAAGCTCAAAAGTAGTAATGCCAACAATTTAGGTATATCAAAGAGTAGCCATAAAGTGCTTCCTTTGAGTGAAAAGTTCTGAAAGTTCTCTACTTAATAAGGAAAGAAAAAAATTGTATGCCTAAATTGCTAAGATCAATGACAAAACCAAATTTATCTGAGAGACTATGAAGAAAGAAAAAAATTCATGGTAGTTTTGCGGCAGTATTTCAAAATGCAAAAGTTGCAGCCACAGTGCATGGTAAGTGCTTAGTTAGGATGGAAAAAGCATTAAATTTGTAGGTGTACATATAGGACTTGGTACTATTCATGATTTCAGGCATCTACTTGGGATTTTGGAAGCTATCCCCTGTGGATAACGGGGACTGCTGTATCATGCTTTCTAATTCACAAAGCCCCTTCACAGACATAACCTCATTTAAGTAATCAACAGGCTTATTTTTAAAAAACTATCCTCCTGGCAGGGTTGGGAAGGGCACAGTTAGGTAGGAGTTTTTCCAGACATGGAAAGGGAGAATGGCAATACAATTTGATGGTCATCATACTAGAAAAGGATCAAAGAGGGAAAGGATGAGAAGAGAGAAAATATTTAATTCTTCACAATCACATCTGGGGGCCAGCTAGACCTACTCAGCTACCTACAAGTAGTAACTATATTTTCAAACTAACCAAAGTCCAAAAGGCAAAAACTAGTAGAGCATTCCCTGATTTCTCTATTGTGGAGTAGAAACAGTGAACAATCTACTGGTTGGAAAAAAGGAAGAGCCAGAAAATTAGCCAGATTTAAAACTGGCTGATGGAGGCAGGTAAACCAAGTTTTATAAAGTTATCTGACATACCAGCTGTAAAAGAGGAAGATGAACAGGACTTAAATATAAGATTTTTTTTGGAGCATGCAGGAAAATTCATGCTCAGTGGGAAGAAGTTGAGAAGGACAGCAGTTTGGTTATTCTTGAAGAATAACCTTAGCCCTTACATCCACCTATAGGGTCATCCCTGCAAGAAGAGGAAAAGCCCCAGTCCTCCTAAAGGTCATGGGCCACCAAACAGGCTGACACAGTGGGTCTACGAAAAGGTTATCCTGGCTGGGTGGATCAGTTATTTCTAGATCACACTGCAGAGAAGGCAGAGGAGCCAAGGGAGAAGGGACTGATAGCAGGCTGTGCTCAGACCAGAGGCCAAGGTCAGGATAAAGTCCTACTTGTGGGGTGAGAGGGAAGAGGTGCAGGACTTGCCAGGACACCCTGCAAGGGAGATGGAAAACTGCCCCCAAAGACCATAGGCCAAGAGAAGACACCAGAGTTAGGTGGGGGGTAAGCACAGGAGAGGAAGGGGAGAAATAGGATGGAGAGGAAAAGGAAAAAAGAGGCTGAGAAAAAAGGAGTCGGAAGGAGGGAAAGGAAAAAGATTAAAGAGAGTTAGAGACAAATGGACACACAGAGAGAGACAAACAGACAGACAGAGATACAAACACAGAGAGAGAGAGAGAGAGAAAGAGAGAGAGGGAGAGAAAGAGGGAGAGAAAGAGAGGGTGGGAGGAGAGAGAGAGAGAGAGAGAGAGAGAGAGACGGTGAGATGGAGACTCAGATACAGAGAAACCAAAGACAGGGAGTCCACAACCTCTGCAGGGGATGCTGAAAGAGGAGACAGTGGAGAAGGAGAAGGAGCACTGGAAAGAGGCACACACACATCAAGACCAGGGAGAGAACACAGTACAGTCAGTTAAAGAAGAGCCCTGGGGTCTGGCAAGGTGGGAGATGTAGGAAAGGACAGAAGTCCCCTCCCTCGGCTGTCTGAAGGCCCATGGCAGCTCAGCATCTGGTCACTCACTGGCAGCAACTTGGCTGATGCAGGACCTCTTTCTGGTTGTATCCATGAGGAAAGCAGAAGGCAGGCAGAGGCCATCTTATCACTGGGACCTGTCTGGAAGGGCTGAGTGTTGCTCTCAGTGTGATGAGGACAGTCCAGGTAAATGGAGTTGATGTGGCCATGGAGATCCACTCTACTGTTCCACGCTCAGCATGCTGCTGCTCCTCCACAGACCAGGCCACGAAGCACGACTATTACCACGTGACAGAAGAGAGGCCAGTCTGGAAATATAGTGGGCAGATGCCCCAGCCTTGCCAGTGGGTCAGCCCCATGGACAGATGGAGAAACTTCAGCCTTGGTGGAGCAAAGAGAACGACAGAAAGAACCCTGGCACCCATTGTCCCACAGCTCACACGCCCTCCCCCAGGGAATTATTCAATAGGTGTTCTTGGAGTGCCAGCTCTTTGCCAGGACCTGTCTTCGGTGCTCAGAATATCACTGCACAAAACCAAAACTCCTGGTAGCTCATGTTCCAGGGAGGGGCAGTTTAAGCAGCCTGGAGAAGAAAGGGTAGCAGGCAGGAGCAAGTGACTAAGTGTGCTAAACATTACTGAGAGGCATTAGGAAAGGTGAAGGGTGACAAATGACTGTGGGATCCAGGTCCAGGGAGGCCACAGTCACTTGACAAGAAGTTCAGGAGGGTGGTTCAGATGAAGTCCCAAGAGATAGGTCTCTGGGAGCCAAGTGCTGCAAGGCTGCAGTGACCAGTAGCACAGGCCCGGGCCCTGGCTGCCACAGACTAGCTGTGTGATGGTCAGCAAGTTACTTAACCTTCCTGTGCCTCATTTCCTAATCTGAGGAAGATTGAACCATTTAATTTGTAAATTGTCAGGCACAGAGGCAGCATAATAAATGGATATTAAGTTAAAAAAAAGCAAAGATATGGGAGGGATAAATAAGACGATTTTTCAAGGTTTGGCTGCAAGAAATGGTAAGGGCCTGTAGGCAGGAAATGGAATAAAAAGGAATGTGCTTTAAGAAGGAAGCAATAACAGAGTGATTGCTGAAGGGAACAGGCCACTGGAGGAGAATTCAGTGGCAAGAAGTGTGTGTGGGGGTGCGTGTGGGGGTGCTTCCTGAAGAGCTGTCTGCAGGAGGGGTGAGACACCCAAATGCACAAGCTCTACATGGCTCTGATGGGACATCCCCACCGCCACCCTAGGTAGATGAGCCTTGGCGAATCCATTAAATGCTCCACCCTGATACATCTTGTCCCCTTCTCTGCTGCATTAGTCAAAAGCTAACTTACTGCCTTATTTAACTTCTTTTGCCTGTCTCCCTATGAGTATGTTAGCTTTCTAAATGCAGGGACTTTTGCCTGCCTTTTGACAGTTTCAGCTGAAGAGCCTAGGGCAGTGCCTGGTATGTAATTGCTACGTAAATATTTGCTGAATAAACAAATTAACTGGTATCTACATGTAGGGAGATCCTTGCTCATCACAGAAGTTAAGCATACTTCTTCATGTATTCTACAAATATTTTCTGAGTGTCTATATTCCAGGAACTGTATCAGCTTTGGGGGAAAATAGATACATGAATCAGATACATCCTTGTCTTCATTTAGCCAAAGTATATGCGTGTATGTGTGGTAGGGAGGGAATAAAAATACCAAACAATTCCAAAGTTGTGCAATAGGTCTTAAAAGAGGAAAGTCAGGGTCTCGTGGCCTGAGTATGCGGACAGACGAATGCTTCCTAGAGAAGGAGGACCCTGAACTGGCCCAGTGACAGGAAGGGTAGGGCACGGTGCCTCAGGGAGAGAAATCACCTGGCCAAAGGCCTGGCAGTCAGAGCCCAGAGCTCAAATAGCCTCCCAGCCTTCTCCAGGAATCCCTCTGTGCTCTCTGGCCCCCAGACACTCTGCTCAGAGCCTAGCAGCACCTATCAGATCACAAGTTGGGCTTTGCCCTGGGCTGTGCACCAACTATCCAAGATAGGGTTTGGAGGCCTTGGGCTGACAGTGAGCTCCTGAGGGATGGAGCCACCTGCTCATATGTTCTAAAAGATCATAAACTAACCCTGAGAGCCTACATGTGCCAGGCACTGATCCGGGCAGGAGGGAGGCAGTGGAGAACAAGACAGCAGAAACAGGCCCTGCTTCGAGTTACTACAGTCCACAAGGGGAGATGATGTTGTGGGGTTAAAGGGTTGTCACTGACTTAGGGGTCAGGGAATCAACAGCTTCATTAGGGACATGCTAGGTTTGAGGAGCCTCCAGGTCGGGGCAGAAGGCAGGAGTGCAGACAGAGGTCGCAGTCCATCACTCAGACTTCGGCCATCAGCCTTCCCAGTGGGCTCTGTGGTCCTCTTCTGCTCCCCTCAATCCATCC